>CAJNDT010005980.1:0-228371 GCA_905221615.1 Symbiodinium sp. CCMP2592
CCGTTTACTTATTCAAAAGAAGGACGGAAGAGAGCATACGTTCAAGACAGGGTGAAATGGCCCCCAAGCTCAAAAAGAGACATCTGGTTCTACCCCCAGCGTTCAAAATCAAAAGGTAAGTCCCCCACCTCATGTTCCAAAGCAAGAAAAGATTTCCCTCCAACCTACCTTGTAAGAGAGTTGCTGTCTACAAGAACTCTTTGACCTCTTGGTAAATCTCCGACTCCTCTGAAGCGAACTGAAGGGAGCTCGCTCCTAGCAAAACAAGACAAAGCCTCTCCAGTCTCAAACACGAACCTAGCTCTCCTCTACCTCGTCATGGGCAAAAGTTTCTCTATGCGTACAAGAAGAGATCTGCCGGAAGGTCTTCCACCGCAGCATCTCAAAGAAGCAGAGAGCCCATTCCAACTTCACGAGAAAGAAAAGAGCTCCGGCTGCCTTTTAATCGACAATAAGAGAGAGAAGAGCTCCTTGACGTCCCATGTTCCTTCCTTCAAGAGATAGAAGAAAGTTAACTTTCAAAAAGTGAGCACAGAGCTCCCTTGACCTTTGCAAGAAGAGTCCGGTCCTCCTCTCAATCTTCAACACAAAACGAGCAGCCCTCTACCTCGTCCTCTGGAACAAGGAAAGAGCCCAGCTAGTCTTGGCAACAGAAGATTTTTTTCTAGAAGAAACTTCCTGAACCTGTTGCTAAGTTTTCATTTTATCTGAAGGGGAATGAACGGCTCCCACTCCTAGCACGAGAGGACAGAGCTCCCCAAGCCTACAAAAAGAAGAAGAGAGCCTCCTCCAAGTTCATAAGAAAGAAGAGAGCTCCATCTCAGAAAAGCAGACAGGCCCTGCCAAACTATCTAGAGAGAAGAGAGCTCTTTTACCCCTCAGTCGGCAAGAAACCCCTCCTTTCTCTCTAGCAAAGGGAAAGATCGAGATCCTGACTACTCCGCTTACTTTTCAAACGAAATACGGAAGAGAACATACGCTCAAGAAAGGGTGGAGCTCTCCCCAGGCGACAATGGCTTCAAAAAGAGAAATCTCGTCCTCCCCCCAGCCTTCGAACAGGAAAGGTAAGTCTCCCCACCTCATGTTCCAAAGCAAGAAGAGAGTTTTCGATTCAAGAAGATTGAAAAGATTTCGCTCCTAGCACGAGAGGACAGAGCTGCCCTAGCTTCCAACAAGAAAAGTCCTCACCTCATCCTCCACAAGAGGTCACTGCGAGCTTCCTCCAATTTGCTGAGACATAAGGGAGCTCCATCGTAAAAAGACAGACAGGACCCTCCAAATCATCGAGAAAGAAGAGAGCTGCGTTTACCCTTCAGCCGCCAAGAAGAGACCTCCTCTCTTGGTAAAGGATAAGGATCTTGATTGCCCACTTGATTTTTTCAAAAGATGGAGGAGGGCATGCGCTCAAGAAGAGAGGGTGGAGCTCCCCTCAACCTGCAAACAAGGAAGCTTGGTCCGCCCCGCAATCTTCAAAAAGAAAGAGAGAACTCCTCCACCTCATGCTTTGAAACAGGAAGAGCGACCCCGACAAGTTATTCGTGGCAAGAGAAGAGAGCTCCATTAGCTCTTGGAAGTCGCCTCTCAGTCCTCGCTCCCAGCAAGAGAGGACAGAGCCCCCCCCCCCCGCTTTCAAAAACAACGTATGAATTCTCTACCTTATCATCGAACACAAGAAGAAAGCTCCCTCCAATTTCAGCAACTCAGACGAGAGGCCATTCTAACTTCTCGAGAAGGAAGAGAGCTTTGCCTACCTCTCTGTCGACAAGAAGAAAACTCTTTTCTCTCTTAGTCAGGGGCGAGAGCTCCTCACCACCCCCTCCTCCGCTTCAAGACATGGAGAAAGCTTACAATCAAGAAAGAAGGATGGAGCTCTTCCCAACTTCAAAAAAACTTGACAAGAGAAGTCTGGTCCTCCCCGGGGCCTTCAAAAGGAGATGAAGCCCTGTACCTGATCCTCTGGAAACCGGAAGAGAGCTCACTCCAAGTTATTCTTAGTACAAGATGCGAGCTTCTGTCTAGAGAGCTCCTTGACCTCTTGGCAAGTCTTCATCTTAATCTTAAGAAGACTGAAGACAGCTCGCTCCTGGTCCTAGTAAATAGATAGCAAATATGGACAGGGCTCACCCAGTCTTCCACAAGAATTTATAAGTTCTCTACCTCATCCTGTACCAGAAGAGAGCTTCCTCCAACATAAATAGAAAGAAGAGGGCCCCATCTCAAAATAGCAGATAGGGCTCGCGAACTTCACGAGAAAGAAAATTTTTCTAGAAGAGACCTCCCTAACCTTTTTGGTAAACCTTCATTGTCTTTGAGGAAGACTGAAGGGCTCCCACTCCAAGCACGAAAGGATAGAGCTCCTCCAGCCTACAACAAGAAGAAGAGAGCTTCCTCCAAGTTCACGAGAAAGAGGAGAGCTCCAAATCCAAAATACAGACAGACCCCGCCAAACCACCGAGAAAGAAGAGAGCTCCGTTTACCCATCAGTCGGCAACAAGAAACCTTCTTTCTCTCTTGGCAAGCGGAAGAAGACTATCTCCTCTTGCTCTTCAAAAAATGGAAGGGAGCGTACGCTTCAAGAAGAAGGGATGAAGCTCCCCAGACCTTAATGGAGAACAAAGTGGTTCAATAGAACCGAACTTTCTTATCGAAACCTTCCGGAAAACTCGGTGCTATCGAACCGCTGTGTTCAGATCTGGAAAACGCAACCGTTCGATAGCGCAGATTTTCCTAAGGGAAACCATCTAGAAAATTTGGTGCTATTGAACCGCCCTTTACTGTCCTCATTGTCGGAAAACGCAGCGCTTCGATAGCACCAGGCTTGTGAAGGAAACTCTCCGGAAAATGCAGCCGTGCAATACGGCAACGGTGCGTGAAATGAATCACAACTTTCTGTTATTTCCTCGTCAACCGACAAGATTGAGGGAATTCATAAAGGGAAACAGAGGGATTTTTTTGTACAGCTGAGGGAAAATGTAAAGGGAAAATCAATGACGGTTTAGGGGAAACCGTAAGGGAAATCGACGACCCTTCAAGGGAAACTAGGGGAATTTTGATTGGATAACAAGGAAGCCAGCCAAACTCGAAAGGAAATCGGAAGGGAAATCCGAAAAGCGGTTTTCAGAAACGAACAAATAAGGGGAATTTCCCTTTAATTCGGCCTGAACCGGCGTCACAGGCCTGGATGGTGGGACGAGTGTCAATGCTTGGCAAGGCACAAAAAGGAAGGGGAGGGCAGAGGCAGTGAAGGGGGCATAGGCAGGGGCAGGGGCAGGGCAGGGCAAGGGCAGAGCCAGGGGCGGGCAGGGGCAGGGAAGGGGCGCAGGGGCAGGGGCAGGGCAAGGCAGCAGGGCACAGGGCAGAGGCAGGCAGGGGCCGGGGGACGGGCAAAAGCAGGGGCAGGGCAGGGGAAGGGGCAGAGGGGCAAGGGGAGGGGCGCGGGGGGGGGCAGGTCGTTTCGAAACTTTCAAAACTTTTGAAACTATTGAAACTATTGAAACTTTTGAAACCCAGCCCACACCCTCATCCCGTACCTTTTGAAACTTTTAAAACTTTTGAAACCCTTAAATCTTTTGAAACTATTGAAACTATTGAAACCCAGCCCACCCTCATCCCGTACCTTTTGAAACTTTTAAAACTTTTGAAACTATTGAAACCCTGCCCTCCCTCTTTTGAAAGTTTTAATAGTTTCAATAGTTTCAATAGTTTCAAAAGTTTTGAAAGGTACGGGATGAGGACCCAGCCCACCCTCACCCCGTACCTTTTGAAACTTTTAAAACTTTTGAAACTATTGAAACTTTTGAAACTATTGAAACCCAGCCCACCCTCATCCCGTACCTTTTGAAACTTTTGAAAATTTTGAAACTATTGAAACTATTGAAACCCTGCCCTCCCTCTTTTGAAAGTTTTAATAGTTTCAATAGTTTCAATAGTTTCAATAGTTTTGAAAGGTACGGGATGAGGGTGGGCCCGGTTTCACACCTTTCAATAGTTCTCGGGCGGGCTGCCTTTTGAAACTTCTAAAACTTTTGAAACTATTGAAACTTTTGAAACTATTGAAACTATTGAAACCCAGCCCACCCTCATCCTGTACCTTTTGAAACTTTAAAACTTCTGAAACTCTTGAAAGTTTTGAAACTATTGAAACTATTGAACCCCAGCCCACCCTCATCCCGTACCTTTTGAAACTTTTAAAACTGTTGAAACTATTGAAACTTTTGAAACTATTGAGACCCTGCCCTCTCTCTTTTGAGAGTTTTAATAGTTTCAATAGTTTCAATAGTTTCGAAAGTTTTGCAAGGTACGGGATGAGGGTGGGCCCGGTTTCAAAACTTTCAATAGTTCTCGGGCGGGCTGCCTTTCGAAACTTCTAAAACTATTGAAACTATTGAAACTTTTGAAACTATGGAAACTATTGAAACCCAGCCCACCCTCATCCCGTACCTTTTGAAACTTTGAAAACTTTTGAAACTATTGAAACTATTGAAACCCTGCCCTCCCTCTTTTGAAAGTTTTAATAGTTTCAATAGCTTCAATAGTTTTGAAAGGTACGGGATGAGGGTGGGCCCGGGTTCAAAACTTTCAATAGTTCTCGGGCGGGCTGCCTTCTTAAACTTCTGAAACTTTTGAAACTATTCAAACTGTTGAAACTATTGAAACCCAGCCCACCCTCATCCCGTACCTTTTGAAACTTTTAAAACTTTTGAAACTATTGAAACTATTGAAACCCTGCCCTCCCTCTGTTGAAAGTTTTAATAGTTTCAATAGTTTCAATAGTTTCAAAGTTTTGAAAGGTACGGGATGAGGGTGGGCCGGGTTTCAACACTTTCAATAGTTCTCGGGCGGGCTGCCCTTTTGAAACTTTTGAAAATTTTGAAACTATTGAAACTATTGAAACCCTGCCCTCCCTCTTTTGAAAGTTTTAATAGTTTCAATAGTTTCAATAGTTTCAATAGTTTTGAAAGGTACGGGATGAGGGTGGGCCCGGTTTCACACCTTTCAATAGTTCTCGGGCGGGCTGCCTTTTGAAACTTCTAAAACTTTTGAAACTATTCAATCTATTGAAACCTTGCCCTCCCTCTTTTGAAAGTTTTAATAGTTTCAATAGTCTCAACAGTATTGAAAGGTACGGGATGAGGGTGGGCCCGGTTTCACAACTTTCAATAGTTCTCGGGCGGGCTGCCTTTTGAAACTTCTAAAACTTTTGAAACTATTGAAACTTGAAACTATGGAAACTATTGAAACCCAGCCCACCCTCATCCCGTACCTTTTGAAACTTTTAAAACTTTTGAAACTATTGAAACTTTTGAAACTATTGAAACTATTGAATCCCAGCCCACCCTCATCCCGTACCTTTTGAAACTTTTAAAACTTTTGAAACTATTGAAACTATTGAAACTTTTGAAACCCTGCCCTCTCTCTTTTGAAAGTTTTAATAGTTTCAATAATTTCAAAAGTATTGAAAGGTACGGGATGAGGGTGGGCCGGGTTTCAAAACTTTCAATAGTTCTCGGGCGGGCTGCCTTTCGAAACTTCTAAAACTATTGAAACTATTGAAACTTTTGAAACTATGGAAACTATTGAAACCCAGCCCACCCTCATCCCGTACCTTTTGAAACTTTTAAAACTTTGAAACTATTGAAACATTTGAAACTATTGAAACCCTGCCCTCCTCTTTTGAAAGTTTTAATAGTTTCAGTTTCAATAGTTTCAAAAGTTTTGAAAGGTACGGGGTGAGGGTGGGCCCGGGTTCAAAACTTTCAATAGTTCTCGGGCGGGCTGCCTTCTTAAACTTCTGAAACTTTCGAAACTATTGAAACTTTTGAAACTATTGAAACCCAGCCCACCCTCATCCCGTACCTATTGAAACTTTTAAAACCTTTGAAACTATTGAAACCCTGCCCTCCCTCTGTTGAAAGTTTTAATAGTTTCAATAGTTTCAATAGTTTCAAAAGTTTTGAAAGGTACGGGATGAGGGTGGGCCGGGTTTCAACACTTTTAATAGTTCTCGGGCGGGCTGCCTTTTGAAACTTCTAAAACTTTGCTTTTGAAACTATTGAAACTTTTGAAACTATTGAAACCCCGCCCTCCCTCTTTTGAAAGTTTTAATAGTTTCAATAGTTTCAATAGTTTCAAAAGTTTTGAAAGGTACGGGGTGAGGGTGGGCCGGGTTTCAACACTTTCAATAGTTCTCGGGCGGGCTGCCATTTGAAACTTCTAAAACTTTTGAAACTATTCAATCTATTGAAACCTTGCCCTCCCTCTTTTGAAAGTTTTAATAGTTTCAATAATTTCAATAGTTTTGAAAGGTACGGGATGAGGGCGGGCCGGGTTTCAAAACTTTCAATAGTTCTCGGGCGGGCTGCCTTTCGAAACTTCTAAAACTATTGAAACTATTGAAACTTTTGAAACTATGGAAACTATTGAAACCCAGCCCACCCTCATCCCGTACCTTGTGCAACTTTAAAACTTTTGAAACTATTGAAACTTTTGAAACTATTGAAACTATTGAATCCCAGCCCACCCTCATCCCGTACCTTTTGAAACTTTTAAAACTTTTGAAACTATTGAAACTATTGAAACTTTTGAAACTATTGAAACCCTGCCCTCTCTCTCTTGAAAGTTTTAATAGTTTCAATAGTTTCAAAAGTTTTGAAAGGTACGGGATGAGGGTGGGCCCGGTTTCAAAACTTTCAATAGTTCTCGGGCGGGCTGCCTTTCGAAACTTCTAAAACTATTGAAACTTTTGAAACTATGGAAACTATTGAAACCCAGCCCACCCTCATCCCGTACCTCTTGAAACTTTTAAAACTTTGAAACTATTGAAACATTTGAAACTATTGAAACCCTGCCCTCTCTCTTTTGAAAGTTTTAACAGTCTCAATAGTTTCAAAAGTTTTGAAGGGTACGGGACGAGGGTGGGCCCGGGTTCAAAACTTTCAATAGTTCTCGGGCGGGCTGCCTTCTTAAACTTCTGAAACTTTTGAAACTTTTGAAACTATTGAAACCCGGCCCACCCTCATCCCGTACCTTTTGAAACTTTTGAAACTATTGAAACTTTTGAAACTCTTGAAACCTTGCCCTCCCTCTTTCAAAAGTTTTAACAGTTTCAATAGTTTCAAAAGTTTTGAAGGGTACGGGACGAGGGTGGGCCCGGGTTCAAAACTTTCAATAGTTCTCGGGCGGGCTGCCTTCTTAAACTTCTGAAACTTTTGAAACTTTTGAAACTATTGAAACCCGGCCCACCCTCATCCCGTACCTTTTGAAACTTTTAAAACTTTTGAAACTATTGAAACTATTGAAACTTTTGAAACTATTCCCTCCCTCTTTTGAAAGTTTTAATAGTTTCAATAGTTTCAAAAGTTTTGAAAGGTACGGGGCGAGGGTGGGCCCGGATTCAAAACTTTCAATAGTTCTCGGGCGGGCTGTCTTCTTAAACTTCTAAAACTTTTGAAACTATTGAAACTTTTGAACTATTGAAACCCGGCCCACCCTCATCCCGTACCTTTTGAAACTTTTCAAGCTTTTGAAACTATTGAAACTATTGAAACTATTGAAACCCTGCCCTCCCTCTTTTGAAAGTTTTAATAGAACCAATAGTTCTCGGGCGGGCTGCCTTTTGAAACTTCTAAAACTTTTGAAACTATCGAAACCCTGCCCTCCCTCTTTTGAAAGTTTTAATACTGTAGTTTCAATAGTTTCAAAAGTTTTGCAAGGTACGGGATGAGGGTGGGCAGGGTTTCAAAACTTTCAATAGTTCTCGGGTTGAGGCCGAATTTTCAAAACTTTTGAAACTATTGAAACTTCTGAAACTAATGAAACCTTGCCCTCAAGAAAGAGAAGCGTCACATAATACATAAAGGTTTCTCTTACATATATATATATATATGTACATATACATATATATATATATACATTGTAGTCACTATATGCGGATATATATATATATATATATATATATATATACACTGTAGTCACTGTATGCGTGTATATATATATATATACATATACATATACATATACATATACATATACATATATATATATATATATATACATACACATACTTTGGTAGACATATCTCGAACTCGTTCATTGTCGCCGAAACCCTGTTCCCGAGACTCGAAATCCTAAGCCCCAAATCCTACACCCTAAACTCCTACATCCGCCAACAAAAAGGCCCAACCTCACCCACCCCTAAACCCTAGGCCCTAAATCCTAAAACCCTAAGCCCTAAACCCTGAACCCTAATCCCTAAACCCTGAACCCTAATCCCTAAACCCTGAACCCTCATCCCTAAACCCTAAGCCCGAAACCTTAAACCCTAGGCCCTAAACCCTAAACCCCTAAACCCTAAATTCCCACCCAGGCCTGCTTAGGCCGTACCCACCCTTTTTCTTAGGGTGCTTGGACCCAAACCCTAAACCCTAAGCCCTAAACTTTTAAACCCTAAACCCTTTCATCTGAGCTTCACCAGCGGCTCCCTGCTGGCCGCGGCGCTCTGCTTTGCACGCCTTTCCGGGTGTCTCGGGCTTCAGGTTTCCGGGTTTAGGGGTTCGGGGTTTAGCGCTTTAGGAAACTTTAGGGGTGTAGGGTTTAGGGTTGTATAGGGTTTAGGGTTTAGGGGTTTAGGGTTTAGGGGTTCGGGGTTTAGCGCTTTAGGAAACTTTAGGGGTTTTGGCGCTTTAGGGTTTAGGGGATAGGGGGGTTTCCGGCTTCGGGCCTGCACGTTAAGGGTTTGAAGTTTAGGAAAATGAAGCTGGGTCGGGTTTGGCGGGGCTCTGTCCTCCTCGATCGCAACGCCGTAGCGGCCTCCCAGATACTTCTTCCTCGACCCAGAGCAGGATACCCTAATGCAGGATCATTAGCGTCTGGGAGTGGCGAAGGGTTTAATACATGGAGCAGGGTCTCGCTACCTCGATACTGAGATCCTCATACTAACGGCAAGAAGATACACGCACCAATGCTGATGCACCCACCCACAGCAAAACCTACTCCAAACCCTGCTTGACATGGCAAATTCAACCTAAACTCAGCTCTTGCAGGCCTGACTTTTGGGAGTTTTGCTCATTACCTAGGGTGTAGGGTCGAGGCTTAAACCCTAAACAAACCCCCAAACCCTAAACCCCTAAACTCCAACCTCTGAACCATAAACCCCTCAACCCTAAACCCTAACTACATGAGTTTAGGATTTATGAGGGATGGCAGGGCCGGTAAGAAGTCTCCGCCCCAACACTACCTAGCTTTCCCGGCTCTCTATTTATCCGCATGTTTATCTATCTATCTACCGAGATACCCCACTAACTATATACCTCCCTATGTGCCTGCTTGTCTATTCTATCTATCTATCTACCTAGGTAGCTGGCCAGCTAGCGATCTAGATAGCTGGCTAGCCCTAAACCCTAAACCTCTCTCTCTTTCTCTCTGTCGCTGCAAATCTGCCAAGGTACTTCTTTTTGTCCTTCAACTCTACAAATCCGCCATGCTCGTTTTCAGGCACCGTCAGAAAATCGTGCCACGTGCCAAAGAAGCCGTCTTCATCACATCGGCTCTGCAGAAACGATTGATTCATGGCCGCCGACAAATCGGGCGCCTGAGGGAATAGCTTGAGCACTGCAGCTTGCGGTTTATAGTTTAGGATTTAGGGTGCTGGAACTTGTCGGAGGCGGCTCTTATAAGTCGCAGATGCACATCGTGTCCTAAAAGTTACGCTATCTACGAATGCAAGCGAGCCTGATTCCGTTTTGCCGACGGCTAACGCCATAGGTTTCTTTCCCACAGCCTTATCCTGAGAAGGCTAGACTCCAGACACAGACCCTTGTCAATCTCATCCATATTCTCACTCGGCACATGCGATCACTAGGTACCTGCCGCTTCCGCCCAAGCTTGAGATTGAATACCGGCTCTGCTGCCGGGCTAGGGTTTAGGGTTTAATATAGAGGCCTTAATAATTACCTACACTATTGTGGGGGGTTCCTTAATGCGCTTAATAGTACAACATACCCCCAAATCCTTTTCTAACTGTTAAGGCCCTTATATTATAGAACCCTACTATAGATCCCTTATAGACCCCTTTAAGGAGGCCTTTAACGGAGCCCTCTTCTAATTATTAAGGGCCCGGGATCCTTCTCGGAACCAAGACCAAGGCTGTCCAAGATGACACGTCGTTGGTGCTCTAGGATGCCCAGTAACCTACGAACAAAAAGGGCTCCCTTTTTTGGTATCTGGGAACCTGATAAGGAACCTAGGACTACAACAAGGGAAAAAGGGCCCACTGGGAGTCCATGTCATGTGCTGGTTATACCAACCGTAGTGAGAAGAACTACGGTGCAGCTTTTATGATGATACACTACGCCATTGAAAATCCCAAGACCTAAAGCGTAAACCCCAAACCCTGAACCCTTAAACCTGAACCCTGAAACCCAAACCCTAACCCTAACCCTAAACCCCAAACCCCGAACCCTAAAACCTAAAAAGGCATTGCAGCCAAAGGCCGCCACTGCTTTGGGATACGTCTTCCACTTCGACCCCCGGACTACTAAAACCCGTCGAATCTGCCAAACCCCAAAAGCTAATCCCCTGAACCCAAACCCTTAACTCGCCGAATCTGCTAGGCGCCAACACCCAAGGCCCCACAGTAAACCCCGAAAAATTGGAAACCTGACTAAGGAGAAACAGTGCTGGGATTACCTTTACATGACTCTTAAGGATAGAGGCTATTGGGTTTCCAACTTTCGGGCTGCTACCATAGAGAATGATGGGGGGTAGGAAGTAGCTTATACTTGGGTTATAAGACCCCTAAGTGGGGTTTTCCTCATGATAACCAACCTGTAACCGTACCTACTAAGTCCCATGATCCTCTAAGCACCCACAAATATACCCGAAATACCCACGGTTAAGGACCATCAGGACTCCATTAAAGGGCCATTTGGGGGTTATTCCACTTGTGAGACTTCAGGCTCGGGTTTAGGGCTTTCGGGTTTTAAGGTTTAACGTTTAAGACTGTCTTGGGCAGGCTAAGGCCTAAACCGTAGAACCCTAGTTCAAGCCTAAAAATCTGAAAACAATGAAGACGCAACCGAACTTGACCCTAGAAGACCGCACCAAACACGAACCCTTCGTCACGTCAAGTTCATCCAGCCCAGGTGTTGCTTGCAGAATGGGGAAAAAACACACCCTGAACCCTTCTGCCTGGACTTTGATTCGTGCTGTCCGAACCAGTTTGCGTCGAAGACCTTGTTGGAATCATGAGAGATTGGGGAGGGGAGGTGCGCCACAGACAAACAATCGCATGTAGGATCGTTAAGAGTTTCGGGCTTTTGGGGTTTCGGGTCTTTGGGCTCGAGATCTTTCGCATTGTAGCGTTTCGGCGTTTCGGACTCTTAGGACTTAGGGTTTAGGCCCAGAGACTCCAATATCCCTTAATTGAGGAATATTCCTTAAACTATGGTAGGATCCCGAATATGATTGAAGGTATATTCCTTAATATTGGAGTCTCTGGGGGGTTAGGTGTGCGACTAATGGTGCGTCAGATGAGCAAGCCCGAACGAACCCGAACTCAGACGCGCACTGCGACCTTCTGAGCTGCTGCTGCTGCCCTGGAGCAGAGGAGGTGGCAAGGAGGTTCTATGCCCTAAACCCCTAAACCCTAAACCCCTAAACCCTGAACCCTCAAGTCTAAAACGAGGCTTTAGGGCCAGGGTTCTGGGTTTGGGGAATGTCATGCTATTACAATTTAGCTCTAATGTAGGGTTCTTAGGTACCTCAATCAAGTGTGCGAACTAACCGCACACTGATAGCTACGTACCTGCAAAGTTTTCAGGTCTGTGACTTGGAGTTTGTTGCTTCGGCATTTGGCCCATATCCGCTAAACGCGACATCCTCAACAGTTAAACACAAAACGCTAAACCCTACCTCATTCAGGGATGTTGGGGCGGTTGGAAAGTGGACAAAGGACTTCCAAAGCATCTTCTGCACACTGGACATCTGTTCAGGGCTTGAAAGGCTTGAAAGCTACATGGAGAAGTGAAGCCATGAACCCTAAGCCCAAACCCTTAACCTCTAAACCTAGGGGTTTGGGTCCATCATCCATGGCTCAGGGTTTAGCGGCTTCCGTTCCGGGTTGCTCCTGAACCCTCGATGCCTGTCTCCGCCTTCCAACCCTGCCCGATGCTCCACCCCAATCTAAACCTGAAGGACCAAATCACCCTTAAACGTAGGGGCCCTATACCCATATACTATGAATCCCTATATGGTACATGAACCTTAAACCTTTTTTGGGTTCATTTCGTCCTTAAGGAACTCAACAGGAAGAGCATCTTTTTGAAAAGGCTGTGTTTGTCCCAAGCCGATACATCGGTAAGCCGCCGAGACACCTGAAGCTAAACTTTTAAGCCTCAAACTGGAAAACCTACACAAGCTCACTCTTCCAGGTACTTGTATCCTGAACGGGGTGCGAAATCCCCAGCTGCACTGCTACCCACGATATCAGTTTACTAGGATACCCAGTAACCTAAGAACAAAAAGGCCTCTCTTTTTGGTTTTGGGTAACTTTATAAGGAACCTAGGACTACAAAAAAGGAATAAGGGTACTACTGGGCATCCTAGTTTAGGCATAGGTGGTTCCAACACCCCTGTGACCCGTCCTCGCCTCGCTGCTACTGCTGTCATCCGACTCCTGAACCACAAAGGGTTTATGAAGGAGTGTGGAACGGCTCCAACAGGGTTTGATTTAATGGCTGAAACCCTAAACCCTAAACCGCTCACGGCCGAAGAAACAGGACAGGATCTTTGGGAAGACTTGCCGAGTGTATGCCTGTCGCGGCTGCAACCTCAGCCCGAAAACCTTAACGAAAATAAAACCCAAGCCCTAAACGGTTTAGGGTTTAGGGTTAAACCCCAACACCTGAAGATCTAAGCACAAAAACCCCGAACCCAATGCATACATCAAGCTCTCACGGCTGGTCTCACGTTCTTCGGACACCGGTCAAACAGGAGCAGTACGGCCCCAGAGAATGGAAACCCTCGAAGGGTTGGGGTTTAGGGCAGGGTTCCAAGGGCCTTAACAATTCGAAAAGGGTTTGGGAGGTACATTATACTATATATACGTAGTAATTATGGTACGGAAACCGACAATATATTGGGCCACTGCTTAAAGGCTCAAGGGACTTGGAGTAACCTAAGGTAGCTTCGAAGTAAGGTTATAATTAGGATAACCCCACTAGCCCCAACTGCAGCCTACTACTAGGTCCCTGAGCCCTGAAGTGGAGTTTAGGTCGTGTAGAGGTCCCAAATGGTTAAAAGTTGCCCATCCACGAAGTTGAGTTCATACAGGGGCCTTAATGATTAGGATGGGGTTTTGAATAATAAGGAATCCCCAAAATAGTATAGGTAATTCTGTAGGCCCCTGCATTAGGCTTCAGGGTCTTGATCGCAAGAGAGGGTTTTGGTTGAAAACAACAAGAGCAGACGCAGCAAGCGTCGTCACCGTCACCAAGGTTTAGATCATGGGCCTTTCGCGGCGATAGTGTAGTCCCCTGTTTAAGCAAGATCCATACGCTGTCAGCTTCAACAGCGCGATGGTTCATCCATAGAGGCGCTACCACAGATAGGCGGCACATGCGCGTCAAGAGAAAGACCGGCATCTTGGATGTTGTGAAGCTTTCTCCATCCTGCATGAGCGTCGCTCTCACACCAAGAGCTGCCAGGTCCACCTCGTAGCGGGACAATTGCTTAGGATGTCCTTAAGGGGGGGTGGTCCAAGGGGGGTAACCTAGTAATCCCCATTTTTCCCCAATACTCCCTAAGCTTCCCTAAGGTTCCCCAAAGCTCCCTAGTACCCTCCCCCCTTGAACCACCCCCCCTTAAGGATCCTATAAATTGCTGGGCGCCATCCACTTTAAAGTAGAGATTCATTGGTGCCACCATTGTATCTGCCAGCAGGGAGTCTGTCCATCTTCCGGGCGTCGATGTTGGGCTTAGCCCCTTGGGATCCCTTGGGCATCTGCACTGTTGTTCGTCCTTGGCAGCCTGCTCCAAAAGGCCATGGTATCTCATTCCCCTTCTCTCCGAAGAAATGCTCATACCAGGTTACAACCTTCAGGTTACAATTCAAAGATTTAAGTTTTCTGTCTTTGTGAACCCACAACTAAGCTGACGAAACTTTGTGTGTCAATGTCGCAGTATTTGTTCAGCTAACCGGAGTATAGCTGCCTGAATATTAAGAGCAGGGTTTGGGGGGGGGGGGGGGGGGGGCAATTTCACGCTAACTGTACAAGGCCACAATGCCATGAAACTAATCATTAAGGAAGCTGTTTGCCAAACTCTCGTGCCATAAACCCTAAACCCTGACCCCTGAACCCTACAACCCTAAACCCTAAACCCCTAAAACCCCTAAACCCCCTAACCTCTGTCGTCACCCGACTCGCGCTGCCTCCGTCGTAGAGGTTTTGCTGGATGTGGCCTGGGCTTGCCACCCTAAAGGGCTAGAAAGTAATGGTATTTGTTCGCAGCTTTCAACCCGGAGCCTGTCTTAAGGGCCCTTATTACTTTCCAATAAACCCTCCGGGTTAAAATTAAGAACAAAAACCTAGTGATAGACCCCTACGGTTGATGATATAAATCCTTGCATTACCCATAAGCCATAATAAGCACTATACCATAATTCCCTTAGTTTAGGGTCCTAAAGGCAATGCAGGGTTCATATCAGCAACCGCAGGTCCGCAAACACCTGCAGGGTCTGCAAGGACCGATGATATCGGGATTGTGCTTCCTTTGAAGGTTTAGGGTTTAGGGGTTAAGGGGTTTAGTTTGGGTTTCAGGTTTAATTTTAGGGTTTCGGGTCTCGCCCATGAGCTGAAAGGTAGAAACACAACCGAACCTCCTACGACTGACTGATTACCCGAAACCCAAAACCCTAAGCAGTGCAGCAGGACCTAGTTGCTGAATTCATAAGCCCCCAAAAGTACACGTTCAGTTCTGTAGTGGGTAAGGTAATATTGAACCAAAAAGCTTAGGGTTTAGGGCTTAGGGTCTTTCAGTTTATAGTGGGTAATATTATCCCCCAAAATGTAAAGTGTATCTACTCAGCTGCTAACAGAATAATTACAACGAGTTACACTTTAAGAGGCAGCAGTCACAAACAACTACAGGCAAGCCGAAAACAAAGGCTGAGACCATAGTGAAGCTGCGAAACCGCTTACCGCGAATATTTCTTACACCACGTTGAAACGAGAAGCACAAAACAGACGGCAAACTCGTTCGTCATCTCACGACGCAGCCTTTCGGCTTCTTCGAACGCTTCAAAGCCCTAAACACTAAACCCCTAAACCCCTAATTACAGCCCAAATACCTTAAATCCTAGAACCATAACCATAAGGCTCTACAGCCCAAAACCCTAAACAACCCTCTCTGTCGGCATCCTGTGGAAGCAATACGGTTGATGATATGAACCCCGCATTACCTTAAAGACCCTGCACTATGGGAATTATGGTATAGTCATTTGTATGGGTAATGCAGGATTTATATGGGAGTTGACGCTAATATAGCACCCTAAATTGTAGGATCCTTATTATAAGGACCCCAAAATAAGGTACCCCCTGATTCTCGGAAACTGCCATATCCCTAGAGACTCCAAAAGTCCTTCATTCAGGAAAAAAACCTTAAATTATAGTAGGATCTCTAATATGATTTAAGGTACATTCCTTACTTAAGGGATATTGATTGGAGTCTCTGGGTCATCAGCCGTATGAAATCCACTGGAGACGCCCTGCGGCCCAGGCTGGCAGCGAAGTTTCCGCTGCGGGCCGCTTGATCTCCTGGCAAGAAGGTTTAGGGTTTAGGGGCTCCAGGGCTTAGGGCTTTTGGTTTTAGGGCTTTAGGGCTTTACGGATTTATGATTTATGGGTTTAGGGCTTTACGGCTTCAGGGCTTTTGGGGGTTTAGTTAGGGTTTAGGGGTTACGGCCTTGTATACCCGTGGCCCTAAAAACCTTTTCTAAGAAGATATGTGTAGAAACCATGACAAGGACCCCAAAAAAAGACAGTTTTTTGTCGGCATAAAGGCTTGAATAATTAGAAAAGGGTTTTGGGGCATGCTATTCTTTCCCTGTAATAAGAAACCCATCAACAAAATTGGTAATTGTTTATCTAGGATACCCAGTAACCTAAGAATAAAAAGGCCTCTCTTTTTGGTATTGGGTAACTTTATAAGGAACCTAGGACTACAAAAAGGGAATAAAGGTACTGCTGGGCATCCTAGTTCTCTATACTGAACTTAGAACCCTTTCAAAAATTGTAATTTTAGCTGTTTCTTAGGGATTCTAATCACCAAAAAACGAAAAAAAATATTTCTAAGTACCCCTAAGCAGGTAGGGTTGAGGATCTTCTCTTCGGCATTTTGGCTGTGTCAGGTTCCGAGTGGTCGCCTCCAAACCTGAACTTCTGAACTTCTGAGGTTCAGGGCTTAGGGTTTGGGGTTTGGGGGTTAGGTTTTGGGGGGGTTTAGGGTTTGCGGTTCAGGGTTTAGGGGTTAGGTTTTGGGGGGTTTAGGGTTTGCGGTTCAGGGTTTAGGGGTTCAGGGGTTAGGGTTTGGGGGTTTAGGGTTTGGGGGGTTTAGGGTTTGGGGTTTAGGGGTTCAGGGGTTTGGGTTTGGGGGTTTAGTTTAACATTTAGGGTTCAGGGTGTGAGAGCAAAGTCAACTCTAAACGATACCCTGCATCACCAAACGCAACAAAGTTAGATCCCGCCAGGTGGGTTTAGGGGTTTGGGTTTACGAGATTGTTCCTGGGTCTTCGAATTCGCCTGAGGCTTGAACTTCCACTACCATTCATCGGACTTGCCGAATAAGAAACCACGACGACTCCGTCGCGTTTTGGGGTGCAGGGTTGAAGGTTCAGGGTTTAGGCTTTATGGCATGTAGACTATGGCTGTGAATGCTCCACTGGGCCCATAACAAGATAAGAATCTCAAGCCACTGTTGGAAACGGAGATACTACGGTGGATGGTATAAACCCTGCATTACCCATCATCAGAAATATACCATAATTCCCATAGTTTAGGGCTAGTAAGGTAAGCCAGGATTTAGATCAGCAGCCGTAGAACTCTAATTTTGATCCCGGCTGAACCCTTAAGCCTGGCGCCTCTGAAACTCCTGAAGCCTGATCGACACCCTCAAACTCCTACTAGTACATGGGAGTTTCCGAAAATGGGGCACCCTAATATAGTGCCCTCGATAATAGGATCATTATTATAAGGACCCCAAGATAAGGTACCCCTAATTTTTGGAAACTCCTACATGTGAGGCAATGCTGTTCACACGATGAAGCTCGAGGAAACCTTTGAGAAGACCGTGACATGGCCCACAACCCTACTTGAAGGCTCATGGGACTTAGTAAGTAAGGTTATAAGTAGGTTATAACTAGGATAACCCCAATTAGGGGACTTATAACCCCAATTATAACCGACTTACTAAGTCCCATGATCCTCTAAGTAGACCCTTGACCAAAAACGTCCTGAGAGCCCAATACTATCACGAAGCTGTGACGCATCACCAAACTCTAAACCCTGGCCCTAAAGCCCTTAACAAACAAGAGTCGCGCCTCGGACTTCGCGAGCTCCTTGGCTGAGCTGATTTGCTTCGATGCGCTAGAGCGCAGCGTCTCAGGGAGCATGTGGCAACCGCAACTACTATTTGCTTAAGAACCCCCCAAAAATAGAAAACAATAATCCCTATATTACCCCTATAAGGAATATTTGTTATTTCTTGGGGGGTTCTTAAGCAAATAGTAGGCAACAATGGTTTGGGCCTATAGACGTAGAGTGTCGGATTCAGGGGTGAGTTTAGGGTTTTCACAGTGCTGGATTCGGGTTTCAAGGTTTAGAGAAAGTTTAGGGTTTAGGGCTTAGAAGTTGGGTTCAGAAATACCAGAGTAGGGATCCTACTATCAGGGCAAGGCACAGAGACATGCTTCAATCATTTGATGTTCAGAGTCCTTCGATGTACAAGGGCCTAGTTATTCACTCTCTCTCTCTCTCTCTCTCTCTCTCTCTCTCTCGCTCGCTCACTAGCGATCTCTCTACACATGCGTATGTGTACATGCATACATACAAAAAATGTATACATACACATGGATGTTATACCTACATACATGCATACATGCATACATACCTTCATCAGCGCATGCATGAATGCGTGCACAGACATACACATGCATGCATGCATGCATGCATGCATACACACAGACATACATACGGACATACACAAATACATACATTACATACATACTGTGTGCGGAAAATGAACATAAACTCGTATGGGGAAAGCAACCTTAGCCAAGCACTCGCGGGTAGTCCGTGCTTCAGAGTGTCCCGATTCAGGATGTCCCCAGACGGCCCAATACCCCTTAGCTAAGGAAAATGACCTCAATCATAACACTACGCCCATTTATGATTTAAGGCATATTCTGCAAATTAAGGGTATTGGGCTCTCCGGGTCGCTGTATGGCGTCAAAGCTGATTGGGAGCACACTTGGGGCACGGCTTGGGGTTTACGGTTTGGGGCTTAGGGGCACGTAGGGTTTACGAACAAAAACGTACGTATGCACGTCGTGGGCTTAGCTGTTTATCTAAACTTCGGTAATGCCCATCACCCGCACCAATAGAGACCGCCAAAGTCCTCAAGTCTGAACTCTTAACCCTCATGTAGCCTGATGAGTCGCTTTAGTCGAAGTACCTGCAGGCTGCAAGGAATTACGATCCTGTCGAGGTTCGGAGGCACGGTTCGGGGTGTATTGACTGGACAAGAACTGCTGCTATTTCTGTTGAATTATTTGGTCATACCCCTACTATGTCAGACATGCCCAACCCACAACCGCCAGGTCAAGCATCCCAGCACAGAACGAAGAACTTGTGAGAATGTCAGACTGTTCCGCATGTCTCGTGGGAGATATCTCACTCTCGACTGCCTGGGGGGGGATTCCACCTGCTGCATCACAGCTCTTTGCTAAGCCCTAAACCCCATACTCTAGAGCCTACACCCGAACCTCATCGTGGCGTAAAGCCTTGAACTATAGACTTTCAGCTGAACGTATAAGAGTTCTAATTACCGTACAGAACCACCTAACAAAGGAAGGCGAGCCCAGTAAAAACGCAAGAGCACTGAGTACTTACAAACTCCCTTCCGGGTAATATAGGGGCCTTAATTGTTAGAGTAGGGTCTTGGGGCCCATTATGCTATAATTATAAGAAGGACCCCCCAAGACAGTTTTGGTAACTATTTCGGCCCCTATAAAGTAGGTTCGGAGCCCCAGATGCCCCAACCTCTCATCGGGATGAGCCGCAACCCGTTTAAGAAACCCAAACCTGAACCCTAAACCCCTAAACCCTAAACCCCTAAACCCCTAAACCCTAAACCCCAAACCTGAACCCAAGCCAGAACCTCCAAACTCGAAACCCAGATGCTGATATCTAGGGGCCTTGATAATTACCTATACTATTGTGGTGGTTCTGCGAGAACCCTCTCGTAATTATTGTAAGGCCCCCATATTAGGTCGCAGGCCCCACGCCCCGTAACCTCCAAAGTGGAGGGTTTGGCACCCAGTCAGCAGTTAGATAAGCACCCTGAAAGGGATTCTAATTGGGGTTATGATACTTATAAGTCTATAAACTGACTACTTACTAAGTCCCCCTACCCTCCTAGAAACAACTAACAGAGGCCATAAGATGATCCTACAAGATGGAGAGGTCGCCCCATGACTATTTGGAAACCATTCCATTCTATTCAGTCTGGCCAGGAAGAACCAAAGGAAAGGGATACTACTGAGGAGCATAACATGGGCCCTGAATAAACAGAACATTGTTGTAGGGGTACCATATAGATCGAACTAGAAACAAAGTGGATACTATTGATATTGATGGTTCCGACCCCTATGTTCACAACTGACCCTAAACCCTACACCCCATTTTCCAACTATATGTGAACTAAGGGGGCCTCAATAATATATCATGTTTTTAGGGACCACATACCTAATTGTGCTGACCCCTATTCACAACTGACTCTAAACCCTAGATCATCACTCCATATACATAGATACATACATCGGAATTTCCGAAAATGGGGGGACCCTAATATAGTACCATAAATAGTAGGATCCTTTTGTAAGTACCCCAAACTAAGGTACCCCTAATTTTTCGGAAACCCTAAACCCTTATAGAGCCGTTTAAAGGAACCCTGAAGCCCTAAGGTATCCCTAATTTTCGGAAACTCCCATATTTTTTCACTGATCCCAGAGAAAGGGCACGTCTCCGTTTCAGCTTCGGCTCCAGCGAAGAGCCACCTGACACGTCAAAGGCTTTGGGGGTTTAGGGTTTAAAACCTAAACCCTAAACCCCTAAACCCTAAACCCTAAACCGTATAGGGTTCCGTGTTTAGGAGGCTTTATGGTTTTAGGGTTTAGGAGGCTCCTGGGGTTTAGGGTTTGGAAGGCCTTTGGGGTTTAGGGTTTGGACGGCTTTTGGGGTGTAGGATTTAGGGTTTGGGAAGCTTGTAGGGGTCAGGGTTAAGGGTTCAGGGCCACCTGACACCTCAAGGGGATTTTAACTTCAGGGTTTGTTGTTCTTTTGGGGGCTTTTGGCAGAGCTGCACGGCGTTAGGCTTGAGGTGTTTACATTGGGACATGCTTTTCTTACATACGTGTTGTTTTTGGCTTAGCTCTTATAAGGGCCTGCATTTTCTGTTGATTCGTGTGGGTTTTCTAGTGGCTTATCTGGGCGTCATGGTGCCTGGTGCCGTGTAAGCCCTTTCCGCTGCGGGCCTAATGGTGGCTTACCTAGAGTCCTCGAGTTTGGGGTGTGACGTTTTCTAGACCCAAGAGACCTACGAACAAAAAGGGTGCACTTTTTGGGTTATAAAGGGGCTTATAAGGGAACCTGAACCCTAAAAAAGGGAATAAAGGCCTACTCTAGGTCCTAGTTTTCCAGAAGCAAACTACCTCAAGATACTGTCCAAGCGGTGATTTTGACGCACTTCCCACCTGCTTATTTGTATTGGTATTGCTATTTCCTTGCAACTGCTACTGTTGCTATTACAGTTGTTGTTGTTGTTGTCATGATACAAACGAAAAGGAAGAGTACACAAGATCGGTGAGTCAGCATAATAGCAATAACCAATGATGCAAATAATACGAATAATACATGTTGATGACTGCAGTTACGATGATTACGGTTACGATTCTTGTCATATCTATATACCCATACGTATGCATGTATGTATGTATGTATGTATGTATGTATGTGTGTGTGTATGTGTGTGTGTACATTTGTGTAACAGCAGTGTGTCAGACTGAAGAAACTCATATATTTTTGTAGACATACAGATGTATGTGCCATGTCAAGAAATGAAGCAATGGAAGGACGCTTGCCTTGAAAAGGAAAAGATCCACAAGGGCTCTGTTGTTGGAGGGTTGTGTAGGTGCTTTACAGGGTTGTTTAAGCGTGTTAAGTGTGTGGTCGATGGGTTTGCTGGCGAACCACAAACCCAGAGACTCCAATATCCCTGAATGAAGGAATACTCCTTGAATCATATATTAGGGAGCCTACTAGAATCCAAGGTATATTCCTTAATTAAGGGATCTTGGAGTCTGTGGGAAATGCTTTACCCTGAACCCTAAGTCTAAACCCTGAACCCTTAACCCTAAACCCGCCTAAACTCTAAACCCTACCTGCACCGAAGTGTCAGCACGGTTTACCAACCTGCAGACGGCGCGGACCGATCCATGGCAAAAAGCTCAAACCTGGGCTGAACATGCACCAAACACAATGAAGGGTTTAGGGTTTAGGGTTCAGGGTTTAGGGTTCAGGGTGTGGGGTTCAGGGTTTACGGTTCAGGTTTAGGATTCAGGGTTCAGGGTTTAGGGTTCAGGGGTTTAGGGTTCAGGGGCTTGGGTTCAAACGCTTGGGTTTAGCAGCTTCGACGGGTCTAGGGTTTAGCGGATTGGAGGGTTTAGGGCCCCAAAAAACCACATAAGCAAAAATTTAGGACAGGGATATCCCATATAAACTCCCTTATAAGGAAGCCGAACGTGATCTTGCAGAATGCGCTTTGGGAACTCTTCATACAGGCGGTATGGTTCTCTTTCTCAAAAGGTTCGAACGGGTCGCTCAGGTCTTTTTGAGCTTCCTGCCCGTGCTCTTGGATGGGTCGGCCGTATGAACGACAACAAGTCGCTCCGATTACATCGCCCAGCAATCTGTTGAATTTTGCCTTCAGAAAGGCGCCAGTGGGTGGATCTTCGCACTCCTCGGGACCCCATCTTTTGTTAAGGTGTGCTGCAAAGTTTGCAAGGTCAGTGTAATAGTGGAAGGACACCGTACCATAATTATAAGGCTTTACTCCAGCCTCAACTTCAATCCCATCCTTCGATTTGCGTTTGCGACCCTTGCTCTCCAGGATCGCTGGAGCCTCTGTTGAGTCCTGGGGCAGGGCGCCGTTCCTTTCAGCTCAGCGAAAAAAGTCTACCATGTCTAGTGAAGAACCCTTCCCGTTTCGTGCTTCCTGTCCACATGCGCCAGACCCTCGCGGAAAGCAAGCTCTCCCTTCCTTACTAGTAAATATTTAGGTTGCTGAAGAACTGGGGGGGGGGGTCTCACGCCTTGACTCTTGACTCCTGACTTCGACAATGAGTGCTCGAAAACAAACCTGAAGATTTCAGCCTTCAGCCCGTTCACGTTCAAGGTACGAGGTAGAGGGTGTGCCCTAAACTTGAACCCTGAACCCAAAACATTAAACCCCACACCCTAAAACCCTAAAACCTAAACCCTAAAACCTAAACACTAAAACATAAACCCTAAAACATAACCCCTAAACCCTAAACCTTAAACCCTAAACCCTGCCTTTTTTCATAATTTCTGAATCCTGAACATAAGGGTTGAGGGCTCGATTCTCTCGACTAGAGAAAGTTCGGAGCTGAAGACTGTTCAGGTTGAGGGTATGGGGGTTTAGGGTTTAGGGGTTCAGGGCTTAGGGCTTAGGGTTTAGGGTTTAGGGTTTGGGGTTTAGGGTTTAGGGGTTTGGGGTTTAGGGTTTAGGGGTTTAGGGTTTATGGAGGTTTGGGCCTAAGATTGTCAACACTGCCAGTAAACAAACCACTAGGACTGAGGGTAGCACCTGCACTGTTAGTAGTTGTGCCAGCAGCTAGCATTACGAGCTTGTCCGAGCAACTGCGGCAGCATCATCAACATCAACACCACCAGCATCACCAGCATCATCATCATCATCAGCCGCAGCATCATCAGCAGAACCAGCACCCCAAGCAACAGCAACTACATCGACGTCATCTTCACCATCGTTGTCGTCATCATCATGGTGCCCGAAACCCCCAAAACTCGAGAGCCCGCATACTGTAAAAGCCTCGCAGCCTTGACTGAGAAACACTGATCAAAGGGCTTAATGGGGACCCCTACCCTATATGTAATGGGGCTATATAATGGGTTAAGGGTCCCTCCTTTTACCCTTGGATTGACTGAGGAACACTGAACCCATACAGAACCCCAATACAGTTGTTGGGCCCACTATTCTATGATCATAACAAGGAACCCCCAGCATAGTATAGGTACTTATTAAGGCCCCTATAGTAAGCCCCAAAACCCTGCCACCGAAAGAAAAACAACGTGGCCCCAAAACCCTCAACCCGACACAAACCTAAACCGTTAAATCCTTAACCGAAACCTTACCCCAAGGGTCCAAGTACCTCTTAATCACACCCTCTCCAAAATCCTAACCTACATACCTACTATCCTAAAACCGAGTACCCAATTATTGGGTCCTTTGGACCCTTGGGGTTACAGAAGCCTTTACACGACCTCAGCCCAGAGACTCCAATATCCCTTAATTCAGGAATATTCCATAAACTGCGGTAGGACCCCTAATATGATTTAAGGTATATTCCTTAATTAAGGGGTATTGGAGTCTCTAGGAAATCAGCAGAACAACACGAGCTCCCGACTCAACCAGCTTTCCTTCCGGGATGGGCTCCGTAACAAGGCCATGCGATAGGCCGGACTTCCTGCTTTCAGGCTTGGGGCCTACTTAAAGGATCATGGGACTTAGTAAGTAAGGTTATAAGTAGCTTATAATTAGAATAACCCCACTTAGGGGACTTATAACCCCAATTATATCCTACTTAACCTACTTATTAAGTCCTATGGGCCTTTAAGTAGGTAAGAAACTACATGGTTCGTATGGACTGAGACCCTGAGGTTATGGGGGCTGTAGTTTTAGAGCTTTGATGGCTCTGTGACTTTGTGCCTGTTGCTTAATTTCAATCTCTAGGATTTAGGGTTTAGGATATAGGGTTTAGGGGTTTAGGGGTTTAGGGTTTAGGGGTTTAGGCTAGGATGCCCAGTAGCCTACGAGTAAAGAGGGCTCCCTTGGTATTGGGGAACCTGGTAAGGAACCTACTGTTGATGATCTAAATCCTGCATTACCTTAAGGACCCTAAACTATGGGAATTATGGTATATTCCTTATTATGGGTAATGCAGGATTTATATCATCAACCGTAGGACTACAAGAAGGGAAAAAGGTCCCACTGGGAGTCCATAGTTTAGGGAAGCCGATTCAGATGCCGTCCATGGCTCCGGGTCAGAAGGTTCTTCTGGGTTTAAGACTCTCCTCCATCATACCGTATATACATTGTACCATGATTAGATACCATAAGGGCTGTAATCATTATCAGGGTTTGGGTTTTAGGTATGAAAGTTCTTAGGTGTTTAGACCCAGGGAGTCGAGTCCAAAAGAAAAACTCATCTCGAATATGAGCTACTGTCAATTTGGGCTAGGATACCCAGTAACCTAAGAATAAATAGGCCTCTCTTTTTGGTATTGGGTAGCTTTATAAGGAACCTAGGACTACAAAAAGGGAATAAGGGTACTACTGGGCATCCTAGTGGGGGTTTAGGGTTTAGGATGGTTTAGGGTTTGGAGATTTGCGATAATCGGCCATGCGTCCTAAAATCCACACCTGCAGGATAACATTATACGATATCTCGCAGGAGTTCATGCTACATCCCTCCAGGATATGATAGCATGAGCCCTTTACAAATTCCCAAGCTCCTTCTGACAAGTATCGTATGATCCCAAGCAGTGCCTGTAGCTTTCGCGATATGCGGCTGGTGTACCACGACGAAAAGAGCTCCGGCAGTCATACACGCCCTCGTTCTGCTTTACAGCCTTCTGTCAGCCAGCCGTTGTCCGAAAAGAAGCTGTCAGGCAAAAAGAAAGGGCGCACCCGAGGCAGCTACCTTCACCCTTCACAGCCAAGTAGCCCTAAAGCAGGTGCAGGCATTGTCAGCGAGTAAAAACCAGCGGCCTGAATAAATGGAATAGGGTGTCGGCGGATATTATACATCAAACCCTAAACCCCTTCAAGTTTAGTCTAGCAGTTCTGGGGCTGTGTTGTATCACCCTTGATCCTAATGGGCGGCTCGAAAGCCTGTCTGGCAAGCAAGCCAAGGCGTGAGGGTTTAGGGTTTAGGGCATATTCAGAAAGCTCCTCTACACCCCAAGCCCTATAGACCCTGAACCCAAAACCCTATGAAGGCTAGGCAGTATCCAGGCTAGCTTGAGATATAGCGTCACTACTCAGGGAGCCCAGTCCTGCTGAACTATGGAGTACATATTAAGTTGTAAGGGGCTTCATACGGTTGATGATATAAATCCTGCATTACCCATAATGAGGAACATACCATAGTTCCCATAGTTTAGGGGTAGTTCTCTAAATCAGGGTTTCACTGGGTTTTCTTGTTTACAAGGGTGCTGTACTTGTACTTAAAGGCTCATGGGACTTAGTAAGTCAGGTTGTAAGCAGGTTATAATTAGGATAACCCGACTCAGGGGACTTATAACCCCAAATATAACCCACTTACTAAGTCCCATGATCCTCTAAGTAACCTAAACTACCCCTTATAGAACCCTTATATTATAGATCCCTAAACCCTTTAAGGAGCCCTTTAAGGAACCCTAAGTCCCGTGATCCTTTAAGTAGTAGGCGAAACTACGGGTCCTCCAGGTATTATGGGGTTTAGGTCTTAGAGTTTGCTTGAAATCGAGGAGGTTTCCACCAGACCTGCGAGGTTCAGAAACTTAGATATCCGTACGGTTGATGATATAAATCCTGCATTACCCATGATAAGGAACATGCCACTATTCCCATAGCTTAGGGTCCCTAAGGTAATGCAGGTTTTATATCATCAACAGTATCTCAAGCAAGCCGAGGATCTGGGGCTTCGCCCTATGTAAACTACCATCACCTACCACATTTTGTGGGTATCTTGTTAAGATCCAGAGTAGAAAAAACGTGTGGAAACCCTATAAAGACAGGTAGGTTTTGGCAGCTTAGTCTACGTCAGAAACTGAGTCCTAAACCCCAAAGCAAAAACGTCAAGACTCAATCCTAAACCCTGATGTACCCTGGTCCTGCAGCCCTACGGTGGGAAGAAGCACCCCAAACCACACTCGTAAACCCTACCTTAATTAACTCGGAAGAATATACCTTTTTGAGGACTTATATAAGGAAATCACAATAAGGAAGTCTAAAAAGTCAGGTTACTCAGCGTTAAGGTAAAGCCTAAAGCCTGAACCCCAAACCGTTAACCCGGAAGCTGCCAATTCTGAGCGTCGGACTCGAGATAGTTGAGATGACTGGCAGCAGGGCATATGGGAGTTTCCGAAAATTAGGGGGGTACCTCATTTTGAGGTCCTTGTAATAGGGATCCTACTATTTAGGGTACGATATTAGGGTCCCCCCCAATTTTCGGAAACCCCCCCCATAGAACGTGTCGGAATAACTACTACTGCTTCCTCCTTGCAGTCCCTGCATAACTGCAGCATACTATACCCAAACCCAATTCGAACTATAAAGGCGCCAATACTATGCTTTACGAAACATAACTTCCATCTTAGACCAAGGCCTAAGCCCTAAACTATGGCAGTTACCATGCTTTACGGAATACTTTCAAGCCAGAGTAGGGTTCCTTTCTACTTGGAGGCTCATGGGACTTAGTAAGTAGGTTATAATTGGGGCTATAAGTCCCCTAAGTGGGGTGATCCTAATTATAACCTACTTATAACCTTACTTACTAAGCCCCAGCAGCCTTTAAGTAGACCCTAAACCCTAAACCCTTATTGTAGACTTATAGAACCCTATAGGACCCTTTAAAGGGAACCCTAAGCCTTTAAGTATTCAAGCACGGTACTCCAGAACCCAGGTGGTGGGGGCTCTGGGCTCTGGGGTGTCCTATCGTAAAACTCTAAACCTGTGCGCTTTCGGACTTAGGGGCGTAATGGTTTAGGTTAAAAGTTTGGGGTTTAGGGTTTGGGGTTTAGGGGGGGGCGTAATGGTTTAGGTTTAAAGTTTGGGGTCTAGGGGCTTGAGGTAAGGTGGAGGGCTCGCAGTTGAGGGAGAAGGACTATCTCATTAGGAAAAGACCGATTCGTCCCCTGGATACGCAGGGCGAGTTGCCCAAACTAAACATCCATAAACGGAATATCCAAACCCTAAACCCTGACCCCGTGTGGAGTAAGTGTGGATGCTTGAAGGGGTAGATTAATTGTGGAGGCCTCGATAAAAATCTTAACAAGGCTTTGGGTTGGGTTCAAGACTTTGCATGGCCAACTGTAACAAGCTGCTGCCAGGTACCCATATTTCACTATACTTGGAGGCCACTACACTCAGAATAGAAACCCTAAACACTAAACCTTAAACCCTTAAACCCTAAACCCTAGCTGTAATCCTCGTTTCCAGTACTGGAACCAAAGCTGCTTCAGGTCCAGCTCATCGGAGATCCCCTGGTCGTCCGTGCGCGTGCCGTCCACCGAACACTGTACCCAGGGACTCCAAAACCTCTTAATTAAGGGAAAGTCCTTAAGTCATATTAGGGATCATCCTACCATAACTTAAGGTAAATTCCTCAATTAACGGATATTGGAGTCTCTGGGTAGTCATGCCTTGGTAGACCGAAGCGATCCTAAGCCTGCACTTACCCTCACTGGCCAGCTAGCGCAGCCAGAGGTCGGGGGAGATTGCCAAACGCTGGTGCCATTGCTTGTAGTGAGCCAGCGCCGCCTGGGCTCCCGGTTCTCAGTAGGTAATGGAGGAGTGGATCCCTATGACAACCCTTTAAGGTCCCTTGTAGTATTCTCCGTAGGTAATGGAGGAGTGGATCCCCATGATAGGCCTTTAAGGTCCCTTGTAGTTGCCTTTTAAGGTCCCTTATAGTCAGTAGCTCTTTAAGGTCCCTTAGAGTAACCCCTTGAGATCCCGTGCAGTAGCCCTTCAAGGACCCTTATAGTAGCGCATTAGGGTCCCTTATAACCCATTCCAGAAGGTCATGGGGCTTCATAAGGTTATAACTGGGGTTATAAGTGCCCTATAACCTTACTTCCAAATCCCAATCGCCTTTAAGTACAACCCATTCCCCCCATTCCTTACTCGGAACTAGGGACTTCTGCAATTCAGCGCTAGACACTGGGGACAGAACAGCACAGCAGCCGGAAGCCCATGAAGCTTTTGGGGCTATCGGTTTAGGGTTTCGGGTTTAGGGTTTCGGCTTTCGGGTTTAGGGTTTCGGGTTGAGGGTTTAGGGTTTCCTGAATAACTTACCTTTTCAGGGTTCCTTGCTATGAGTTCTCTATATGAGTCCTTGAATATGTAGGTTCTTCGGGGTTAAGGTAGGGTTTAGGGTTTCTGTAAACGCATCGGGATTCAAAGGGCAGGTTCTCAGAGAGCCCAATACCCCTTAACTCAGGAATATAGCATAAATCATAATATAAGGCCCCTTATAGTTTAAGGCATATTCCTTAATTAAGGGGTATTGGGCTCTCTGGGTTTAAGGCTTAGGGACTATAAGGGGGGATTATTATCAATTAGCCAACCTCTACAATGAATGAAAGTATGGTTGTCCTGTGACCAAGGAAGGACAGGCCAGTATTGGTGAACACGGGGACACTACACCAACATCACCAACCTCACCCCTCCAACCTCCTAAGCTTTAAACTCAAACCCTCCAAGCTCTAAAGTCTGAAACCCTACACAGCCATGTTCAAGGGTGGTGGGCCTTGGGACTTCAAAATAAACCTACTGTACCAGAACTCTGTTGAGACTAAGGAGTCTGGTTTAGAGTTTAGGCTTAAACCCAAATAGATCTCAGACTCTGACCACTTCGCCTTAAAGCTTCAGACAGCCCTAAAGGAACATCAAAGGAACCCCTGTAGGAACCCTTAGACGAATCCTCATAGTGCCCTTAACGGTTTACAATGGGCGCCGGAATAGTTTTTGGGGTCTAGCGCTTAAGGCATTAAGGGAAATATTCCCACCCAATCCCTGTATAATTGAGACCCTGCTGACAGTATTCGGGGCCCTATACCAGGGTGTTGGGAGTCTGGTCCATGTGGCGCTCTTATGAAGCTTCCCTGCCAGAAGTGAAAGGCCATGTAGGTTATATTGCTTTACAGGGTCTTATACGGGAGTTCTTATGGGTGGTTAAAGAGGCTCATAAAGGCCAGGCTTCATGATTTTAATGAAAGGTTTAGATACTTCACCGCTTTGTGGCCTAAAACCCCAGCGCCAGATAGAGACGTCTGGCCTTTGACACAGCCCGCGGCGTAACTGGTGCCTGCCGAAAAAAGGTGAGGGAAACTCTGCCGTATTTGGCCGTGGGTATTTTCCAGGGTGTAACAGGTCTACCGCCGCGTGTCATTACTTTTTTGTTAAACAAACACACTAGCCTAGAGCCGTCCAACCCTGAACCCCAAACCCAAACCCTAAACCCTACTTGAAGGATCATGGGATTTAGTCTAGTAAGTGGGTTATATAATACGGGTTATAAGTCCCCAGGTGGGGCTATCCTAATTCCAATACTAACCTACTTACTAAGTCCCATGAGCTTTTAAGTAGACCCCAAACCCTAACAACACCACCCCTAAACCCCTAAACCCCAAACCCTTGAAACCCTATAGATTCCTTAAAGTAACCCTTATAAAGAAGGGACCCCTAAACCCCTAAACTCCAAACCCGTAAAAACCCTATAGATCCCTTAAAGGAACCCTTAAAGGATCCCTTAAAGAGACCCTAAACCCACCGAAACCACGAAGCCCCCAAAAGAGCAAAGTAGAGCCGAGACAAGGCTGAGAAATCGGCTTTGGGATTTAGGGCTTACTTAAAGGCTCTTGGGACTTAGTAAGTGTAGGGTTCCTTCAAGGGTTCCGTTAAGGGATCTATAAGGGGGAGTTTAGGGTACTTAGAGGATCATTGGACTTAGCAAGTAGGTTATAATTGGGGTTATAAGTCCCCTAAGTGGCGGGGTTATCCTAATTATAACCTTACTTATAACCTTACTTACTAAGTCCCATGAGCCTTTAAGTAGGGCTTTAGGGTTTCAGAGGTTCAGAGATTGGGATTTAATTATGGTTAATGGATGTTTCTGGTTTAGGACTGTGGGAATTAGGGCGTATAGGGTTTCGGTTAAAAGCCTGAACCCCACAAGCCAACGTCATCCATGGCCTTTGGCATTGCCCACCGTTGCCACCACCCCATATGCGCGCCTTAGGACTGAGGACGTGGACTTTGTTTACGGTTTAGGAAGTTTAATGGTGGATGGCTTTGGGTTTGGAGGGTTTGGTTTAAGGTTTAAGGCTGGCACAGTGTGACAAACTGGGTAGCGTTTCGGAATTGGGGTTAGACGTCATAAGGTAAGCCATATATAGCAGCACCCAAAGACTGCCATCTGAAAGAAGCCTCACACACCCCGAACCCTTAGGCACTATAATCCGAAACCCTACACCCCAAAAGTAATCTTGAAACAACGACCACACAACCTACCTTGTTGCAGGGTCTGTTTAGCAACTTCAGTGTGCAACTCGTAGCGAGGCACCCTAGAGCTTTGCTGGTCATGGTAGTTGAAGGTCAGCACAATAGCTACTATGTCATATTCTATCACAGTATATCGTATTATACTATATATATATACTGTACTATATCATATTCTTTATAATCTTGTATATGACAGTACAATCATTGTTACAATACTCTCAAGACGATTATGCAGCACTTAGCTCACGCAAACCTGCCTCTACTCGACACCCCCTGACCACCAAAACCGTCCCGAGAAGAGTTTAGGCTCAACCCTAAACCCTCAACCTAGGGTTTGGGGCAGAGACAGCCTAAGTTGTTAAGGCTCCTATACTAATAAAAAGGGCTCACTTTTTGGCACTGGGCAACTTTATAAGGAACCTAGGGCTACAAAAAGGGAAAAAGGGCCCACTGGGAGGCTTAGCAGCTCAATTTTCAATTCTGCGATTCGCTTCCCAGCTCCCTCTCTGGACACAGACCCAACACTGACACCCCAAGCAAACCCTACCAGGACCCCCCCAAGTGCCCTCGAATGGAGCCCTTATGGTCCTTAACAGCGGCTCTATGCAAACTCTAAATCGTAACTCTTCAACACCTGCCCGGCTAAATCCGGACCGAACCCCTACTACGTACAGCGTATGCACTTTAACAGCCCTGAACCAACGAAAGCTGACCTAAGCCAATCGAGCAATACCTTGTAAAGTTTAACCCATCAACTCAGTTTCAACCCCGACCAGCAACCACAATTTTTAAAGAGTATATAAACTGCCAGTCTTTTCGCAGGGGCTTAGGCATGTGAAGGTTCGTAAACAGGTGCTCAGAATGTGTCGCACCCCGAAATCCTAAACCCTGAAACCCAAAGCCTAAACCCCGCACCATGAAACCCGAAACCGTAAAGTTTAGGGTTTAGGGTTTAGGGTTTAGGACCCCCAAAATCGAAACCCTAAACCTTGCACCAGAAACCCTGACCTGACGAGATGCTTGGCAACAATCAGATCGGATCTGCGTGGGCGTGAACGCCTGCAGGTCCCTCTATAAAGCTTGAAACGGTCTGGCTTCAATGAAAGCTTGGAGATTCAACTTTCGGATGTTGTTTAGGCGGTTTAGGGTTTAGGGGGTGGTGGCCTCCCGAAACTCCAAGCCATAATGCCATAAACTTGAAATCCAAACCTGAAGGACCAAATGACCCTTGAAAGTAGGGGCCCTATACCCATATACTATGAAACCCTATATGGTATATAAAACTTGAACCCTTTTAGGGTTCATGTCGTCCTTAAGGAAATCTTGAACCCTGAACCCTGTTTAGGGTGTTAAGGTCAGGATGCCCTACACTCTACATGATTCTCTAGGATACTCAGTAACCTAAGAATAAAAAGGCCTCTCTTTTTGGTATTGGTAACTTTATAAGGAACCTAGGACTACAAAAAGGGAATAAGGGTACTACTGGGCATCCTAGTTAATGTAAGAACCTGATTAAGAAACCCTGGGCCTACAACCCCCAAAATAATTGGATTGATATAACGAATAAAGGCCCAAGGTTCCTTAATCAGATTCCTACATTAATCCTAATATAGGAGCCTTACTCAAATTAGTGTAGGTATTTATTGACAAGAGTGCAAGGCCAAGGGTTCAGGTGCTATGGCTTTTGCACTGGCTTCTTCTCTTGCTTCGGGCGGACAGGTGCCGTGTCGGAACATGAGTAGATCCTCGGCAATGGTGCATAGCTTTGTTCTTTATCTCCAGCGTTGGTATGATAACTCCGCCGAAGGACTTCTGGCCGAAAGGCCTCTAATCATGCAGGCAGTTCTGCGGGAGAAGGAGAAGGAACGGGCGAAGCAGCCCGGAACCGCGGTGCCACATACACACCGTCACCAACATTTGCAAAGAGCCTTGTAAACATACCCTGACGCCAACCTCATGCACACCGTGAGTTGTACGGTTGTCGCTTGTCAGGCCCTACACGCAAAGCTTTGGATGTCACTCTGTAGCAGTCCACGAATACCAAATAAAAAAGGAATATGCCTTGAACTATAAGGGGCCTTATATGGGCGATTGTCAAAAGTACGGTTCCCTTTTTGGGTCCATATAATACGGCACCTATTATTTAGGGTACCCAAAACCGGACCGTAATTTTGACAACCACCCCTTTGTATGATCTGAGCTATTGGGCTCTCTGGGGTGGGTTCTTCGGCCTCAAAGCATGTAATCATGTTCTTAGGGCTGTAGGCTTTGAGGATACGGCTGATGATATAAATCCTGCATTACCTCAAGGACCCAAAACTAAGGGAAATATGGTATATTCCTTATTATGGGTCATGCAGGATTTATATCATCAACCGTGTTTCAATATGGCACTAGAGTTTACCAATGAAGCATGCAGTCGTTGGAGCGGATAGCAACACCAACAACCTGATAAATTGACGCAAGGCAAAAGGCTCAGGCGAGGGTCCCGAAGCTCTAACCCCAAACCGCAAGCCCTGGACGGCCCTAGACGTTTGCACCCAAACCTTGCCGAAAATCCTGACCATTAAACCCTCGACCCCTATGGAAGGGTAGCCCTTCAACCCTAAACCCTAAACCGGGAATCCTTCAGAAACAGAAACCCTTGCAGAACCCCTCGCTGTTCAAGCACCCCAACCGCCAAACTGTAAACCCTTCCTCGTAAGCCCAAGCGTGCATGGGAACCGTTTGGAAACCCTTGTGGGATCACGACAATTCCAGCGCTGAACCCTAAGCCCGAAAATCGCAAATCATCCTAAACCCTTGCTCCCCGCCAAACGGAACGTTTTCTCTAAGGCTCAAAATAGCCCAAAAGCCTTATATAGTATTGTCTTTGGGTCCAAAAGCCTTAAAATATGAGTCCTTAGAGCCTAGGGGTTTTAGAAACCCAGACGAAAACCTGTTGCATTCAGGAATGCAGCCTAAATCCTCGACCCTAAGTCGAGCCCTAAAGCCTAAGCTCGCGAAAACTCGAAGGCCCTAATCCCTAATTAAACTCTACACAAGCATAATCTCTAAACCCTAAAACCCCAAACCCTCGCCGCCCTGCTGCGCTCATCCAGCGATTCGAGTGTAGCCATCGGCGAATTTCTGAAGCTACAGAGCTTTTAACCTACGCTAGGCCGCGGCCTTAATCGGCAAAATAAGGCTCCTTCCAAGGGTCGGGGCTTTAGTAAAGATAGGGTTCTGTCCAAGGCTCTGTAAGGGCGTGTTTTGCGTATTCAGTATAGGAGCCTGAAAATTATTCAGTCTTCTCTGTTACAGTACTGTTAGATTCTACTACTCCGGGCTGTCGTTTGATGATGAGGTTCCGCATAACGGGCCCCTGGGGGTTAAAGGGTTTTCATTAGCATATGTTTTGGTTTAGGGTTTAGGCTTTAGGGGGTTTCGGTTCTTCCGTGAGGGTTGGCTTGGTCTAGGGGTGTAGCACAAGCCCGCAGCCATATTTCGGCGCAGCGCAAGGTTCACTACTTAGAGGATCATGGGACTTAGTAAGTAGGCTATAATTGGGGTTATAAGTCCCCTAAGTGGGGTTATCCTAATTATAACCTACTTATAACCTTACTTACTAAGTTCCATGAGCCTTTAAGTAGGACACAGTCTCAGCGAGCTTCGGATGGTTTCGGACGCGGGGCCAGGGTTTCGGGTTCAGGAGCTTAGGGTTTGGGCTTCAGGGTTGAGACCCCACAACCCTCAACAGCACACCAGCAGCCCCCTACAGCCGGCGGAGCCAGAGGGCGGCTGCAAAAGCATGCTGCCAGCTTCGGAAAATCGTGCTGCTACAGGGTTTTGGGGTTTAGGGGTGAGGGTTCTAGGCTGTGGGAATACTTAAGTCAACAAACGCTATCCCGAAAGAGCCTAATGCCCCTTGATGAAGTATTCTACCTTACAAATCAAAACCAACGAAAGATCCCGCGGCATCTCAAGGGATGCTACTCACGTACAAGGTGCCGTCTGGGTGCTCTCATTTTCCCAGAGACTCCAATATCCCTTGATTGAGGAATATTCCTTAAATCATAGTAGGGATCGTACTACAATTTAAGGCATCTTCCTTAAGTCAGAGATATTGGAGTTCCCGGGTTCCTGCCACTTCTGCCTGCGCACGTCTGGCAGCTAATATGGTACGGGCTACGATTGGGTGGCAAAGGAAGGCTTGCACGAAGTGAACCTTAGGATGTAAGGTTCCGGGATTAATATAGGAGCCCTAATGATTAGAATAGGGTTTGGGGGGCCTATTCTACTACAATTACAATACCGAACCTCCAAAATAGTATAGGTGATTATTCAGGCCCCCATAGTAGTTCATATCAAACAGAGGCAAGATCCTCGCCTGCTCACGGAACGGAGAAACGCCATACAGCATGATGGCCACGTCCTGCTCTCGTTCGTTGCGCATATTCAGCCTAACTTCAAGTTCAAGCCCTACCTGTGGCCCGAAAAACCGACCTTTTTCAGGACTTATATACAGAAACCATAATAAGGAACCTCAAAAAGGTAGGTCTTTTCGGCTACAGGTATGATTCCAAGTATACAAATACTACCGACTTTGGGGTCTAATGTCTATAAATACCACCTACTTTGGGCTATTGGGAGTCTTAGGGAAGGTAACCAGGCTAATAATACCCGCAACATCTGTCAGTTTCCGAAAATTAGGGTACCAGTACCTTATTTGGGGTCCCAGTAAGGATCCTACTATTTAGGGCAATGTATTAGGTTCCCCTATTTTCGGAAACCTCCATCTGTCAGGAGTCTTCTCAACCACGAGCGCAAGTCTCCCAGGATTCGGTTTTGTCTCGGGGTCACCAGCTTCGCGCTCGACGGCGAGTGGGGCTTGGGCTTGGGGCATCTTTGTCCCGCATCGGCTTCCCGCAGGCGCTGCTTCGGGCATCCTTGGAGGTTCGTTGAAGAAAAAGACTAGGTGGGGCTTTTAAAGCCTTTGAAAAATATTAGTAGATAAGATCCTCTTAAGCCCAATAAGGGAAAACGTAAAATGTCCCAAAGCCCTACCCAGGGTTAGGGTTTACGAGTGTTGGGTTTAGGGGTTGGGGGTTTAGGGGTTTAGGGGCTCGGGGGTTCAGCTTAGGGTTTAGGCTTTTAGGCTTTATAGGGTTCAGGGTAAGCCCTTGTAACATGAATCTGATAGGTTGAATTATCCCTTGAGTGGGTTGATCTGCAAACAAAAACCGCATCAGCTTTTACCACAATTAAGGATAATGTTGATGTATGACCTTACATCACACTCGAAGGCACACACCCCTTCAAAACCGGGCTACAAACCCTGAAGCCTAAACCTCTCCTAAACCCTAAAACCCTAAACCCAAACCTCTAAACCCTAACCCCTAAACCCCAAAAGGCAACCGTAAACGGTTTTAGAACGAGATCGAGGCTTCTCGGTGGAGGCCCTGCTTCTCGAACTCCGAATTTTTGCCGGTAGCATCCGAAGGTCCAGTCCGTCGTGAAGCTAAAGATGATGAGGAATCCTCTGTGTGGAAGGGTCTAGGGTTGGGGTGGGGTGGGGGGGGGTAGGGTTTAGACTTAGAATCGGCCTTAACAATTAGAACAAGGTTTTGGGGTATATTGTCAAAAACTGTAAGTAATAATGAACACTGAGGAAAACACTTACTACAAATTATTCCAACTTCTATAATTACCGTAGGAGTTTTGGGGTTGGCAAGGTTTACGGTTTCGGGGTTTGGCACGTTCGCGTTCGGCGTTAGGGCTGTAAGATCGAGAATCCTCTTGCGAGCATCAGGTCACCCGGGATCCGAAGTATCCAGGTCTGAGTAGTTCTCACGCTCTCGCGCCAGGGCATCTGCATGCACCTGTGGGCTAGCAAGGGGCACATCTTGACGGGCACATGGTACAGATCCATGTGATTCTCCGGGATCGTAGACCATGCACCCTGAGTTCAAAACTGCCAAAAGCCCGGACACCAGAGATAAATCACAAAAAACCCAGACCTTCACCTAGTTCCGCAGCCGCCCATAAGAACGATGCATTCTGTATCCTATTGTTCAGTCATTACGAGGGAATGACAAAAAGCAATAAAAAGTCTACGACTGGGAGAAACCAAACCTGAAGGACCAAATCACCCTTAAAAGTAGGGGCCCTATACCCATATAATATACTATGAATCCCTATATGGTCTATGAACCTTAAACCCTTTTAGGGCTCATTTCGTCCTTAAACCCCAAAACCTACAAAAACCCATAATAACCCTTATAGGAACCCTTTAAAGGAACCCCAAAATGAACCTTAAACCCTTTTAGGGTTCATTTCGTCCTTAAGGAACTTGTCAACCCTGAGTCTGCAACCCTATCACTAATCCGCCTAGAAGAAGGAACCTAGACACTCCAATATCCCTTAATTAAGGAATATACCTTAAAATCATATTAGGGGTCCTACCATAATTTAAGGAATATTCCTTATTTAAGGGATATTGGAGTCTCTGGGAACCCTCGTAGAACTCGTCAGGGAACCCTTTTCTTGCAAATTACTTCTTAAAGGCTCATGGGACTTAATAAGTAAGGTAATAAGTGGGTTATAATTAGGGTAGCCGCACTTAGGGGACTTATAACCCCAATTAACTAAGTCCCATAATCCTCCAAGTATGAGTGGGCTCTGAGCACGACAAGTCATACAGAAGCCTTCGGAGGAACCACGACGAGGATATTACAGGAACCCGAAACCCAAACCCTAAACCTTTAATCCCCTAAATCCTAAATCCCTGAATCCCTGAAGCCTGATTAGCCATATACAAGCCTTCAACGAAGCCCGAGGACATTACGGGAACCAGAAACCCTCTCCCCTAGACCCTAAATCCCTGAAGCCCTAAAACCCTCTATACTCCAAACCCTAAACCCTTTTCCCTAAGCCCTAAATCCCTGAAACCCTACAACCCTCCATACTCTATATAGTAAACCCCCCAAAAGTTGGAAACCGGATGAAGGCCAAATAGTGCTAGGATTCCCTATACATTACTCTTAAGGATTGAGGCTATTGGGTTTTGGGGCTTCTACTGTAAGCCCTAAACAGCTCATCCCCGAGAGCCTCGCGTTCTTTGGGCCCTGCATCGCAGGAAGGACTGGGTTCCAGATCGAAGGCACCGAAGGCAGGATCGTAGGATCCACAGGCCAACATAGCACCTCAAGGGTTTATAGTAAAAGCCAGAAAGTTGGAATATGATTATCCTAAACCCTTTATGGTAAATTATAGGGTATCCTACCCTGAAACCATATTCCAACTTTCTGGAGTTCCCTGTAGGGTTTCAGTGTTTGGGGATGAGGCTGTTTCGGGTTTCAGTGTTTGGGGATGAGGGCGTTTGGGGTTTCAGTGTTTGGGGATGAGGGGGTTTAGGGTTTCAGGGTTTGGCGATGAGGGTTTAGGGAAAAAGCACCTCGAGGGTCCACAGGCCAACATAGCACCGCTAGGTTTCAGGCCCTATGAGGCTTACTGAAGGAACTTAATCACTAGAGCTGGTTTTTGAGGTAGATGCGGGTATGTAAGCCTTTTCGAAACCCTGAGGCGTAGTATTTTGAGAGGTTCTGGTCTCAAGATTATGGTTTTGTATCTGCAGGCCAACACTCCCCGGAGGAGCTCGTTCTACCTTTTTGTTTGGCGGGGTGGGCTGTTAGAAGGTCTGTGCAAGGCTCACTAAGATGCTTTTCTTCTAAGGTCATTGTACGCCTCTTGATGAAGATCTTGATGGACCTTTAGGGCTTTGGGTTCAGGGCTTGTGGCTTGGGGTCGTGTTCGGGGGACTCGAGCTTAGGAGGGCATCCAGTGCTGTACAACTGACCAACCTTTGTGCCTTAAGCCCTGAACCCGATATAAAAGGAGTCCTAAGCAAACCCTGAACCGAGCCCTAAGCCCTAAACCCTTGACCCTCACCTTGAGATTCTGGGCTTTGGAGTAACCAGGGAGAAAAAGTATAGACCTGTTTTTTCATAATTGGCTCCCTGTTAGTTCCGGGGGAGATTATCGTCTGGGGATTTCCGGTTTAGCCTCGACAGTCTGGGCCCCCAAAACGGAAGGTATAATTTTCAATGTGAAGGAAGGTTTAGGGCCGGGAAATATTGGGTCTCAGTGGCTCAGGCCTGTTGAATAAGCCCCCTTTTAAACAATGGGTTTAAACGGCTTGTTTTAGGGTTTAAGGTTCATGGGATTTTGGAAAGCGGTGGGAGAGGCTTGGGGACCGAAACCCAGCATGGAAGTAGGCTGCTACCACCCCTGCAGCTCCAAGCCCAGAAGACATTCCTTCCACAACCCTTAACCCTACATCCACAACCCAACACCAAATATCCCCAAAAGCCCACACCTTGAATCCACAGTAACCTCTAGTAACCGCGATTGTAACCTTTGTAGCAAGCCTTATAGAAACCCTAAACCCTAAACCCTAAACCCTAGTAAGGCTCAACACAAGGTGTCGATATCAACAGAGCCCGAAGCGATGTACTGTATCAAGGCTCTATATTAAACAGCAAGGGCTAATATTAAACATGACTCCAAACCGATATAACCCTAAAACCCCAAGGCTTTCGAGTTAGTAAAAAGACCCAAATCTGGCTTCCCCAAAACCCGTAGATCCCAAACCCTAAACCCTAAAGACTTAGGGTTAAACCTGGCTTCCGAAAAAGACGTAGATCGGGCTATCGCAGCCGAGATGCTCTCACGGCAGGGAAGCTTCCGATTTCGCCCCACGTCCGCGCGGACGTAGCGGATCCTGGGATCTTCCAAAATTCACTCTTGACTTGGTTTAGGGTTTAGGATTTAGGGTTTGGAGGTTTAAGGCACAGGGTTTAGGGTTTTAGGTTTAGGGTTTGGGGCTCAGAGCTTAGGGTTGAGGGCTTAAGGTTTCGGGTTTAAGGTTTAGGGGCCTCATTAAGTAGGATAGGGTGTTGGAGGTATGTCATTACCTTGCAGTTACATTTGGGGACGTTTGGGGACTGTAGAGGATACCTTTAGTAGGTATTCCCGGCCTCTTATCAGGGTTTGGCGGGGCTTTGGGACATTGGGTTTTGAATTTAAGCTTTTACAGTGAACCCAAGAAAGTTGGAACATGGTTTTAGGATGAATAGTGCTGGGATCCCCTCTACTTTGCCTTAAGAGCATGAGGATAACAATGTTCCAACTTTCTGGCTTCTACTGTAGGTTCAGACGGAGGTTCGCTTCGGATTCCGAGCAGGAATGAGTTGGGTGCAATAAGAAATACTCTGACTTCCTGAAGGACCAAATGACCCTTAAAAGTAGGGGCCCTATACCCATATACTATGAATCCCTATATGGTATATGAACCTTAAACCCTTTTAGGGTGCATGTCGTCCTTGAGGTTGTACCAGGTCTTCAAGCCGACATGAGAAAGGATTTCGATTACTAGTCTCCGAAGAAGCAACCGCCAGAATTTCGAGGATCATGGTTGCACTCACGAAAAGTACCAATAAAATCCCCACGTGGCATGAAAAACTAAACCCGAAACTTTAACCGCAAACCCACGGCAGCAAAACCCTGAACCCCAGCTCGAAACTCTATGGATGGAACTCCACGCACGCACGCCACAGCTGCTTCGGTGAATGTCAACTTGCAGGATTGCGTTTGTTGCAAGCCACCGGTGAATCCAAAAGCAATACGGTCTGGTCTGTGGCAAGTTTTCGGTGAGATCAGGATTCCAACATGGGTAGTTGTCAAAATTAGGGTCCCTTTTTGGGCACCCTAAATATTAGGTGCCGTATTATAATAGGGACCCAAAAAGGGACCCTAATTTTGACAACCACCCACATGTCTTTGTTAACTTCCTGCTGAAGAAGATCCTGCAAAGTGGAGTCTGCCGCAAGCTTGCGGGCAAACGGATCCCTCCAATTTGGAATTCCATACCGCAGTTGGCCGTCGAAGCAAGGACGTGGCCAAACCAGCAAGCAAGAAGCAAACGGCAACACGAGCCAGGTGGCACACGGAAACTCGAAAGGCAAAGACACATCAAGAAGTGCAGAAAGAAGCAGGGACGCAACATGCGATAAACACGAAGCTACATGCACGCCATGGCAAGCAAAAGCAACAAAAGCTAAGACTACAAAACAACAGCCGACCCTAAACCCAGACTTCCTAGAGTTCCACGTGAATCGACAAACCCATGGGAACAAAAAACATCGCAAACTCAGTAGCTGTCTTTAAACCCGAACATCCACGGAACAACAAGCCCAAACCCCATGTTAACCCCCAAACCCAGAAATCCGTTGACAAATCAAAACCTCCAGCCCATAACTACCCCTAAACCCGGAAATCCAAACCCCCAAACTACCCCTAAACCCCATAACTACCCCTAAACCCGATAACTACCCCTAAACCCTAAACCCCCCCCAAAGTACCCCAAGCCCCAAAAAAGGAAGACCCAGGATGATCCTGGAAAGCCGAGTTGCGCCAGGCCGACGCGCCTCTCGTTGGTCAAGTTGGGGCCCGACCAGTGCAAGGTCCGGAAGGTGTGCAAACCTTTGACTTTGGGCTGAGAAGTCGGGGTTTATAAGGGACCTAGGTTGAGGGTTTAGGGTTTAGGGAGGATCTGGAAAGTACATCCCCTCCCAAAACTACTAAGGGTACATTATAGGAAGGTGTGCAAACCTTTGGGCTGAGAAGTGAAAAGGAGGGACCCTTCAAAAGGGATCTATAGGGATTCTATAAGGGTATAGGTATAGGGATTCTATAAGGGTATAGGATTTAGGGGTTTGGGGGGTTTAGGGGGTTTAGGGGAAAAGGAGGGCCCTTTGATGGGGACCCCTACCCTATAATGGGCTATATAATGGGTATATAGTAGCTATATGAAGGGTATTTACCTTTGGGCTGAGAAGTCGCGGTTTATGAGGGACCTAGGTTTAGGGTTGAGGGTTTAGGGACCTATAGATCGTAAATCCTAGAACCCTGATCCCTAAACCCTGACCCCTAAACCGATAATCCCTAACATCCTAGTCCTGAAAACCCTAATCCCTGAATGGGTCTGGGGTTCAGGGTTGTAGCTTCAGCTTAAGCGCTTGGCTCTTGCAGCTGAAGGGTCTAGTAAGTAAGGTTTAAGGGTTAAGGGTTTAGGGCCTAGTAAGTAAGATAACGGTTTAGGGTCTAGTAAGTAAGTTAAGGGTTTAGGGTCTAGTAAGGAAGGTTTTAAGCTAGGCTGTAATTAGAATAACTCTACTCACAGCACCTATAACCAAAGTTGATTACAAACCTACTTAGTAAGTCCCTTGGGCCCCTGAGTAGGGCTTCAAGGGTTTAGGCGTTTAGGGGCTTCTGGGCAGCGGCAGGGTTTATTGTTTTAGAGGATAGGGTTGAGGGAGCAGCTGGCTGTTTTCATTGGAGCTAATTTTCTTGGTGAGGGGCTGGGTTGAGGGTGAGGGAGGTGGTGGTCGTAAGAGGTTTATGGCTTCGGGGTTTGAGGCTGGGCTTCCGGGAGCTATGTAGGGGAATCGATAAGAAGAGCAAGGTTCTGGGGTACATTGTAGTACAACATTCGGGACTACAAAAACCTTCTACTACTTAAGGGATCAGGGGCCTTAGTAAGTGGGTGATAATTGGGGTTATAAGTCCCCTAAGTGGGGTTATCCTCATTATAACCTACTTATAACCTTACTTACTAAGTCCCATAAGGGCCCATGAGCTTTTCAGTACTGCTACTACTACTACTACTACTACTACTACTACTACTACTACTACTACTACTACTACTACTCGAGGCATTTTCGAGTGGGTTCTGACAGGTCTGTACCATGCGAAATCTTTCGAGCATGTGTATGGTGTGTCTATATATATATATATATATATATATATATATATATACACACACATCTCTCTCTCTCTCTCTTTCTTTCTGCCGGGCTTAGGGGTCTCGTCGTGACCGGCAGGCTCTTGGCCCTCTCTCTCTCTCTCTCTCTCTCTTTCTGTGTCTCTCTACCTATATATAAGTATATATCTATATATACATTATGTGGAGAGAGAGAGAGAGAGAGAGAGAGAGAGAGAGAGAGAGAGAGAGAGAGAGAGCGAGAGCGAGAGCGAGAGCGAGAGAGAGAGAGAGAGAGAGAGAGAGAGTTTTCTACAAGGGCATTTATGTTGAGAGGATCGAGAGTATGTGGCATGCGTCTGGCTCTGGCGTGTTTGGGTGGAGTGCTTTGGTTGCCCAGAGTTGAGGATTCGAGCTCAGGATTTTCAAAAACAGCTTCAAACGACCAGGTACTAGCTTCCCCTGCTCCCAATTCCACGGGCACTGCATCCTCATCCTCCTGCGCAGGATTGAATAATTACCAGCTTTGTTTCTCAGGGCTCCGTGGTAATTTAGATATACTACAAGATAACCCCCGAAACTCTGCTCAAGTAATTCATTAAAACTCCTATGCTAACAAGATGTTCCGCGATGTTGACATTTCTTTGTGCAAGAGATCCCATCGCTCTGTGCCTCGCAGCTGCACATGATGAGAATGGGCGACTATCGGCGTCGCAGGTTTCACGGCCGAACCAGCAATGGATTTATCGGTGCAAACAACTCGAGCAGTGACGGTGTTACCAGCATCTAGCCACACTTGCATTCATCGTCACAGTTGCCACCACCACAACCACTACCACATTCATCGTCATCACTATACCCATGTCACGTGCACCACATCACCGTTCACCACCATCTCCGGCAGCGTGACCGACATTACGTTTTATACATCTGTAACTATATGTAGCATAGACAGATGCTCAAACATCTAGAACTGCAAAAGGACACACATGTATATATATATATATATATATATATATATACGACTTTTCGATGTGCTCCCGCCGCCAATCGACGTAGCACCAAGGCATGTCCTTAGATGCGCTCCGCAGACAAGTACCTTAGTCAGAGAAGCCGGGGCTTCCCTGCAGCAGGAGCCAAAAGCCAGCACAGTCACATGACAGGAGTGCAAACAAACGTACATGCAGTGAGAGCCTACAGGACCAACCCGCCGCCCCCACAACACACACAACCCAAGCATGTGCGTCGTCGTCAAGTCGTCGACACAGCATGAGCGAGTGCAAGGAACAGGGACCTAGCGTTCGACAGCAGAAGGGTCCCGGCCCCATCTGTTGCGCCAGAGTTCATGTTGCACATGGCACATCCACTCCCTGACGCGTTTGAGATCGACGCCACGCTCACCGCCACTCACAGACCACCCAAATCGAGGCCGTCGGGGGCATTCCCAAAAGACATGCCTATGGGTCCCAAGACATCCGCAATTCCAAATGCATCTGTCCGACATGCCCTCAGGTCTGTTGAAACATGGTTCCATGTGGCAGGAGTAAACGTACTCCCAGACGCCACTGTGGCAGCAGCCGCGCTGGACGAGGCCCAGTCACGGACTCCCTTCCACGAAACTCTGGTCAAACCTGGGCCACCGGCCTGCCAAAGGTCCACGCCATTAAGCTCGTGACGGTCACTGCCAAGCCACTGCAGGGCGATCCACGCCCTCCAGCCCTCACGCAAAGAGTGCTGCTCGCGGCCAATGCGACGCGCTAAGGCCGACGCCGTAAGCCGGGCCCTCTGCCGGATTCCAAGGTCCAAAACAGCATTGCTGAGAGCATGACGCCACTGCCAAGCCCCTGCAACCGTCCAGCCACGCTGGAGAAGCCAGTCCTGCAGAGCCCGGCAGGCAGTCCCTCGGGCAGACGTCCACCTGACTGGCTCCTTAGCCGCTCGCCTAAGCAACCCACCAACTAGCCTAGTCGCCCACAGAACGTCCAGGTGACAGTTGCCCCAGATAAGGGCCCGAACCCAAGGGCTACTGTAATGGATAGTCCCTGCAGCCCTCCACAAACAAGTCCAAAGCTGCTTGGAAGCAGTGAAAGTGGGAGCCCGAGCAATCCATCCGTAGTTCGCTTTAGACAACGCAAAGCCTTTGGCCTCGCGAAGAAACCTGCTGAGCCCAAAGCCAACGCACCCCAGAAGTCTAAGGCGGCCCTTAGCACTACTCAGCCGGAGCTCCTCAGCCTCGGTGTGAGCCCGGGGCCCACAGCACGTAGAAGCACCTAAGATCTTGACATGCTTGTGCACCTCACTGGGCGCAAAGCAATCCTGGAGCTTGTCACGCATCCTAGCGCTAGTCCCAGTGGCTTCAGTTTTAGAGGCGTTCTCAAGGACTCCTACCTGATGGCTCCACGTGGCCCAAGAGCCCTGGTGAGAGACCAGAACTGGGGCGCGGTCCGCAGTAATGGTCCTGTCGTCGACATACATCGTAGTATTAGCGGGAGCCAAAGCACTACTCTGCACTGCCCTGAGCCCCGCTTGGGTCCAAAGCGCCATGATGAGCGGGCCTACCGGGTCACCTTGGGGCTGAACCCCACCAGTCAACGGCACCGGGTGCGTATGCTGTTGAAACTGTATGAAGCGCTCAAGCCGCAACCACACTATCTCAAAGACTTTAACCAGTCTCGGAGGCCATCCATACTTATGCAACATAGCAGTCGTGACATGTGCATCAAGACAGTCAAAAGCCTTAGAAAAATCTAAGGCCAAGACCATGCCCTTCTCGGAGAGCTGATCAAAAATGCGAATGAGAGTAGTGTAGATGTCTTCACCAGTGATAGCACACACTTCGGGAACCAACACAGTCCGCATCCAAGCCTGAAAAGCGTTTGAGTGATAGAGCGTGGACATCCAAAGCCTCCACCAAGTGCTCATGATCGTGATGGGCCGAAGCTTGTCGATAGGCACCGTTTGGTTTTGGACATGCCTCCCGGGTTTAGGCAGGCACACCATGCGCCCCTGGCAAAACTGCTCAGGCACGGCCCCTTGGTCAACCCACATCCTAGCAAGCTCCGCAAAGACGTCGAAGACCCCGCTGGGCAAGTGCTTAACTTCACCCCCCGTCCAACCGTCAGGCGACCCAGCCCCGCCACCCTTACGAGCCCGGGCAAGGAGGTCCGCGCCAGAAGGCAAAGGCAACACCACTTCTTGAGCAGGCTGCTCAACAGTGGCCAACAGAGCAGCCTTCCGAGCATCCAAGGAGGGCCTGTTGCGATCGAGGCGGAGCCAAAAATCACTCCAGTAGTCATAGATAGCACTAGAGGCTTCCACAACCGAGTTGGAACGAACAACCTGACCCTCAGTCCCGACAGTACTGACACAGCTGACGTGCGGATGGTCCTTCGCCTTAAGCCATCTGCTGACTTCAGTAGTGGAGGAGAAGAGACGCTCCCTCCAACTCTTGAGGCTACTGCGTTTCACCTCTTGCTCATGTTGCTGCAGGGAAGCATCAGCCTGTTGGATCAGATTCCGCGTGACTCGAGGACCAGGGGAACCGAGACGACAACTAAGCGACTGAAAGTTGAGGAGCTCCTGAGCAGAAGCCTCTCCAGCCTCAACCTTAGCAGCGATTCGCTGGTAGTCATACAATCTTGCCAAATCCTTGCGCTTTTTCCTAGCAGCAATGTTACCGTTAGAGAGCCTCGGGCCTCTACAAGCCTGGTTCTCCCACGAGACAAGAGCCTGACCACCTTTAGCCTCAAGTCTGGAAGCAGCAGGGGGCTGAACTTGAACGGTCCCAAAAGCCAGTACGAAGGTCTGACGCAGAGCCCGCTGGAACTCATCCCAAAGCTTCTGAACGTCCGTGCAGCCCTGGCGGAGCAAGGAGCTCAAAACCCCAACTTGGGGGCTCGCTTCCCAGGCAGAGGCCAGTGCAGCTCGCCACTGATCTGTAGACACCTCAGCGGGTCGCCGCAAGTCTCCTGTACGTGGCAGGACGGCAACGCGGACAGGTGTGTAGTCGGCCCGAAGCTGGAACCTCAAGTCCTTATGATCGCTGATGCGCTCACTGCCCGCAAGGACAGCAGACATGGCAGCAGATCTGTTACAAGCGACCCAGTCGATCTCCCTCTGCCCTTCCCACCTAGTGGGCTGGCCAGTACCATGGTACTCCCCACCGAGAGCCTGAGCCACCCCCATGACACTAGAGTCGGAAGGAAGCTCGTTGTGATCACCCATGAGGACCCAAGGCTGTTGTGGAGGGATTTTGTCAGCGATAAACAGATCCAACAAAAGCGCGCCAGCCTGCGAGGGACCATCTTCGTGGGGGTGGGTGTACATATTGGCGACCATCCAACCCCCGGCCCAAACACCGAGGACCTCAGCATCGGACATACTACCACCCCATGAGGGGCGCTGAGGGATGGATTTGCGCACCAAAGTGATGACACCACCAGCCCTCCCGTGAGCCCCAGAGGCGCCCTGAGAGTAACCACAGTAACCATACCGAGAGGCGGTTCGGAGAAAACCCGTAGTTTCGCTACTTGACATGGCAGTTTCTTGCAAGCACACGACATCCCGGTTGTCCTGGGACAGATGCTCCCGCATGTAAGTCCAAGCCGCAACCGCACCGCCAGTGTTCAAACAGAGAAAAGACAAGGCCCTGGCCGTAGCACCTTTGCGACCACAGGGGCCCGGGTGCGCGGCCTCACCAACCCTCTCAGCACGGTGCCCACCCAAGCGCTGCTTGGCAGACTGAGCAGCAGACAGGCGCAACGCAGGTCGCTTCTTAGGTCCGCCACCTGAGGCAGAGCGCGCCGAGCGAGGAGCCCGCCCGTTAGCCTTCGCCTTAGCTTTAGCCGACATGGCCGCCCAAGCCCTCTGTCGAGGAGTGAGCGGGTCATTGCAACCCACAAGCTCATCAACTTGAGCAGCGGTAAGACCTGTGTGCCGAAGGAACTCCTGTCCGGCCTCGACATCCCGGTGCTTAAGCCTCAGCCACCACTGACGCTTTCGCGTGCGGACCAGCGGCATTTCTCGGATTCGGCGCAACCTTTCAGCGCACGGAAGGTGCCTGACGTTAGGTGCTTCGTGTTGTGGGACCGTGAGGCACCTCCTACACACGACGAAGCGGCCTCGCATGTCCGCGGGCCAAGCCGCGGGACGGTACACGACAAGGTCGTGCGTGCCCTGCTTCTGTGCACGCTCCTTTGTCCGTTGCTGCTTAGAGACTCCCCTGGTGCGTTTCGGAGTGCCCTTAAAAGCCATAACGGTGTACTGAAAAAGGTTGCCCTTGAACTGAGGATGCACCTGGCGGAGATGCTCGCATTTCGCACGTTTGCGTGCCTGTGTAGGCAAGTGAGGCAATCGCATGCCACATCCCTTGATAGGGCAAACAAAGTCAGTCTGTTCAGAAGGAAGCTCTGCAGAGAAAGCCACCGCAAGCGGCTGCTCAGCTTTGAACAACTCACGTGGCACATCCGGATGCCTGCTACGAACATGGTGCCACTTGGTGCCAAGAGGCACGACCGTATGACAAACAGGACATGACCATTTACCAGAAGACGAAGCCGAAACACCCGAAGACAGCTCTCCCTCTTCGAGCTCAGCGACATTCCCTATGTCACTGTTGCAGTTGCTAGTACCGGTGGGGGCAGTCGGGGGGCGACAAGCACTGCCGAGGCACCTGAAACCCTTGCACTTCCCACTGATCCTGAGGCGCTTAGGAGGGCCATTATTGCCCAGAAGCGCATCGAGGTTCGCACCGTTCTTGTTTTCACCAGTAGAAGACTGAGCCGGCAGCCAAGACTCACCACTATAGGCAGTCCCTACAGCAGACTTGGGCGGCAACCAGCACTCACTATCGGAGGACTGAGGCGGAGGCATCCAAGCAACACTCTCTGAAGGCGCGACCGAGCCCGAAGCTTGGGAGCTTGCCGAACCAGTCTGAAACCCACGCGGGCCTCCGCCACCACGCAGGTGGTCACTGAGAGCCCCTTGCGGCACGCAGTCGACCCACGCACTAGGGAGCTCACGACGCGCCTTAGGGACAAGCACCGTGTAGTGATCGTCCCTCAGAGCAAGCACCAAGGGCTGCGTGCTACGAGCGGCCTTTCCAATGGCTAAAAGGGTTCTTCCCATGAGCTACCGTCGTGACGCACGACAACGATACGCACTCCAAGACGGCGTGCGGCCGCACGAAGAGTAAACTGACAAATCCATCTGTTAGGGCGGAGGATATTATCATGCCACGTTTCAAAGTCGGTAGGGAGCGAGCCTCCCTCAGTATTCTCAGAGGCACGAGGATCTAAGACCCAGCCATCAGAAGTTTCCTGCTTGTGCTCAGCAATCCACTGGTGCACTTGCTGACGCAGGGTCTTGCCCCGCGCCACAGCATTTAGAGAGGAGCACGGCCTCATCCTCTCCCTGCCTCAACCCGTAGGCGACAGCAACCGAGTTGAAACCACAAGCCCCATCTCCGCCCGCATCAATCTCACGCCAAGAGACATCAACAGGGGAGCGTGTGCGGGCCCTGTCGCGGGCAGCAGCACCAGAACGAGTCTGAGGACTTCTGTCGTCCTCATCCATCTGAGTGGGCTCAGCGGCCTTAGTCGCGTCCTTAGGTGCATCCGAAGGAACACTGCCACCCTCGGCATCAACCTGCATATCAGGATCAACCGTCCCGGCAGAAAGAGAGCGCTTTTGAGCCTGAACCTTAGCGTCCGCAGGAGCCCCCGGCTCCCGAGTAGGAGCCGCACAAGACTGACCAGGAGCCTTGGGGTTAGCAGACCTGTCGGAGCCTTTAGCAAACCGAGGGTGCAGTGGAGTCTGCGAAGAAACCTTGACCTGACTACGGCCAACAACCCTATCAAGCAAGAGAGCGGCATCTGTACCAATCTCAATGCCAAGAAGATCGCAGGGAGCATCATGCGGGGCCCTAGCCCTGATGAACCACGGACGCCTAGGAAAGGTGGGCACCGAAGTGACAGAAAGCTCATGCCACCCAGCACTAGCAAGAGCCTCCAAAAGGTTTTCTTCAGTCCAGCTAGCAGGCACTTTACGGACCCGCCAAGCAGCAGTCACCCCAGGCGTACTAGGGCCCATGCCAGGCTTGCAGCGAAAGCCAAGTTGCACTGGGTCCCCAACCCTCCAGGCCATGGCTAGCCCAGAGGCCCTGGCCTCATCCTGAACTCGCTTCAAGTAAGCAGGCATGGTTTCAGCCTCCAAGCACTCAAGCCACTTAACAGGAACCTTCTTCTGCGCCGACGCCTTGTCAAAACAGAAAAAGACCCCACCCTGACCCGAGCAAGCGAGAAGTCGGTCAGCCTTAGCCTTGTCGACAACAGCAAGCCCTTGCAGAACGACTAACGATTGACCACGCTGCGACAGAGTAGTCTCTCGCCAAGAGAAGCTCTGGCGCAAAGCACCAGGGCATACCCTCTCACACCAGGACTTGAGCTGAGCACCTGGTTGGTCCTTAAAGGAACCCCACAAATCCTTGGGCACAAGGACCTTAGGGACCGTAACCGAGAGCCTCACGACCTCAGGAGCAGTTGGCGTCTTAGCCGCCTGAGTTAAGGCCGCAGGCACTGGCGGCAGACCCTGTGCTGCAACCAAAGGATGCATCCTGAACGGGACCAGCCACTTTTCTTTCCCATTAGTCACTGCAAAGGAAGCAGCCTGACCAGACTTGTCCTCGGGACTGCTCTTCACGAGTAGAGCAAAACGACCCTTAAGCTCATGCAGCGTGGCGAGTTGCATAAGCTGTTTGGCTTCCAAGTCGTTCCTACACCAAGTAACAACCCCGTCAGGGAACTCACCAGCCTCAAGAGACTTGCGTACTGCTGACACGTTGCGCACACCGTTCTGAGGCCACGATGAAGCAAGCAGAAAAGCATGCTCCACAGGCGTAGCACCGTCCTTGTCCGAGCCAGGACTCGCAGTCTTAAGCCCTTTCTGGACCTTCTGAGCCCAAGACGCCGGAAGCTCACGAGTCTCAGTCTGAGGCCGGGCTCGCCAAGAGGTTGCTTCGGCACCTCCTTCAGTCCACCAAGAAACACCCTGACTACCGTACCCCCACCAAGGCTCCCACCAGCCCGTTTCAGGATCGACATACCAGTCGTGATACCCTGTGCCCCACCAGTCATCAGCCCCAGCCCACCCAGTCTCAGCAGCAACGACAGTCCGACGTGCACTGGAAGTAGGAAACTGAGGCGCCGACTCAGAACTAGGCACGACACCTGTCTTGCCCTTACGAGGCTTAACACGAGGCCGGCGCGACAGCGGAACCTGAAACTGAGTTCGCAGCTCCTGCACGACGGCGTTCACTAAAGCTTTGAGGACCCCCGCCGGAACGCCGGCAAGCAGGCCCGAGCCAGCACCACCTCCGTGGCTCTTCTGCTGGCGAAGGCGGGCTGTGCGGCGACTACCCCCTGGCCCGGGGTTTGAAGCCTCACCAACCCTGCACCCCTTAAACGGGTCGAACCCCAAGGAAGACACCCAGCCCCACAGAGTGGACACCCAGCCCCGGACGCGGAACCAAGCTCCAGCCTCCCTTGGCAGAGCCGACGAGACAGAACACTCAGACTCAGACTCAGCGGAAACAACAGACCGACGGGAGAAGGGAGCTTTCCCAGCGGACCAGTACAGCAGTCTGCGAAAACGAAACCCAGAAGCTCTGCGACGAGCACGCAGACGCGCACGCCCGACACGGCGACGACGAACGAAACGACACGGGAGGACCCGCCGCCGCAGCGAAACTCTACGCACCCCACGACGACGGACCGCCACGCGACAGGAACGAGGAACAAAGACCTGCGGACAACCTTTCGGGGACGACCGACAGGAGAGGAGAAGTCGACCCGACTCAAGCAAAGCCAGGAAGACGACAAAGACAGGAGCCAAGACCATAGGTAAGCCCACAGTTTCAGCAGCTCGCGCAAAGTATTGGCATGACGTTGGTAAGCCAACATCACACACACAAAAAGCACTTGCAAAACACACTGACACGTCTAAGGCCATGGCAGTTTGATTAAATGCAAGCGAGGCCCGACTCCACGCCAATCCCAGCGCGTCAACGATGAGGTCGAAGTCACCATCGACGCCCTCCATGGTGCCATTGCAGGACCATGGCTGAGTACTAACAGGAGACGAGGGGCAGCCCGTAGGGCAGTGGTCGAGGGGAACACTCCCGACTAGCGAATACTTGTGACCCGCCGCCGGAGAGCATAACCCAAGCAGAACAAAACACACCAAGACCCTACCCCAGGGTCCAAAACTGAAACCACCACTAAGAGCCCATGAAGCTTGGAACCTGGAGCTAGTCATCCCCTTACGATGGGCCTTCCGGGCCTCTTGGGCATCGTGTGCCCCTTGACTAGTGGATCCCAGGCCCAGCACCATGGGAGAGACGGCCATCAGGGCTCTTGTCATTTCTTCATCGTCACTTTCTTGATTGGCCGTCTTGGCTCTTAGATGTTCTTTTTCATTCTTTTTGTATGACTTCGCACACAAATCACCAAGTGTACTATTCGCCCCCCAGTGCAAACACTGGGCCCGCAACGACCGAGGCGTAGAACGCCAGGAGGTAGTAGTACACGACGTTGCATGTATATATATATATATATATGTGCATGTGCATATGTGCGAGTGCAGTACTACTGATTGCCTTCATCTACATCCATCCCTCGCCGCTCCGGTCCTGCTATCTGCGCTGGTGCTTGCAGCTTAGTTGCTGAGTTCATAAGCCCCCCAAAGTGCACACTTTCAGTTTTATAGTGGGTAATATTATCCCAAAAAGTGTAAAGTCTATCCACTCAGCTACTACTTGGAGGATCATGGGACTTAGTAAGTAGGTTGTAACTGGGGCTATAAGTCCCCTAAGTGGGGTTATCCTAATTATAACTCACTAAGCCCCATGAGCCTTTAAGTAAGGCAGTCCTAAGTCCGCCAGTCTCCCCATGATCCTGACCCTCCCGTGTCGAAGCCCAGTCGTCAAGGCCAGGTCCATCCGATCTTAAAATTTGTGTACCCCAGCCTTAACCCCAAATAACCTGCCTTTTTGGGGGCTCCTCACTATTACTATTATGACTTCCTTACATAAGTCCTTAAAAATAGAAATATTCGGGGTTAAGGAAAGCCCTAAACCCTTCAACCCCAAACCCTAAACTTCCCCAAACCCTAAACCCCTGAACCCCTAAACCTTAACCCCCTAAAGCCTAAGCCCTAAACCCAACACTGGCCCAACACCGTAAACTGCTGCTCCGACCTCGCAGTTGGTCTTCCAGGCTAGAGGGCACGGAACCCTAAAGCAACCAAAGAGTCTCGAACTTCGCACACTCATTTGGGGGGTCCCTTATTATAACCATACGGTGGATGGAGGAAATCTTGCACCACCTACACACAGTGTTTCGAATACATATCCGAGCAACAACCCCGCGCCCCATTTTGAACATTGACGACAGATCTCTTGGGGCGGTGCAAGATTTCTGTCATTGGAACGATTTTGCAAAACCCCATGTTCATAGCAATGTTAAGAAGGGGGGAGGGGTGAAGCTACATAACATATCTTAAAAGTGGTGCAAGATTTCCTCCACCCACAGTAGTACAATATACCCCAAAACCCTCTTCTAATTTTTCAGGCCTCTGTGTTGGGTTTCATGTAGGAACCTGAAACCTTGGGCCTTTATTAGGGTTCCTTATATGAACCCTACTATTTTGGGGTTATAGGCCCAGGCTTTCTTATCAGGTTCCTACGTTCCTCAACAGTAACTTTACTGAAGAAACCTGATCAAGACTAAAACCTCTGGCTCTAAATTCCTGAATGCTCGGTGTGGAACATCGCTGTTTTCTTTGAAGGATCCTAATTCACCCTGTCCTGCGCCCCAGCCAGAAACTCAGCATCGCAGCAATGGAAGCCGATCAGATTTTCCGCCTGGGTAGAGTTGGGGATCAAAGGGGTTAGGATTTAGGGGCCTTAATAATTAGAATAGGGTTGGGGGGTATAGTATACTCCAATGGGGAACCCCGAAGGTAGCATTGGTAATACTTAGACCCCTATACGAGGTTAGGATTCAGGGCTGAGGGTTTCAAAAGTGCCGTTCACAACGGATGTTCTAGAATCCCTGAGGAAACTACCACAAGAGTCACAGGACGCGCAGGGCACGGGCCCGCTAGCCAGTACTCGGAGATTGCAATAATTAATTAAGGAATATTCCTTAAATCATATTTGGGATCCTACTATATTTTAAGGAATATTCGTTACTTAAGGGACATTGGAGTCTCTGGTTTGTCAGAGATTGCGAGGCTCAAGCTTGCCTAATCCTCGTCAGCAGCGTGAACGGGTGGCGACCACAACCCTAACGATGCTCTTAATTCTGATATGATGGCAGAGTACGTAGGGTCAAGCGTCCGTGCCTTCAACCACAAACAAGATGAACTCAGTATCCCGCAGGTCATGCCGTAAACCATAAGCACCCCAAGCTTAGACATTTGCACAACTTTGAACCGGAAACTGCATGTACGGGCTGGCAAATTCACCAAATTGCATATGGCCAAGGTCTGCACACCAATGTCATCGTGCAGGCAGAAACCCGCCAACAGTGGTGAGTAAACGTGCACGCATGTATACAAGGATAAGCATATCAGCATAGACATGAATCTATATGTGTGCGCGTGCCTGTACAAATGCATACAGATGTGGAGAAAGTGACAACGTACCCAGGTATGTACTTACTTGTGAACGTATAAGTATGTATGTGTACGCATGTGTGCATGCACGTAATGTAGGGGCTCAGCTCGAAACTGTTTCTTGTGTACCAAAGACTGCAAATAAACAACTTCAAGCCCAGTCCTGCGTCTTCAAGCTGAATTAATTAAAAGGATTCTGGCCTTGTCGTCCACGCAATGTGGGAGTTGGCCGTGAAGGTGCGAGTGACGCCTTTGCAGGCACAGCTCTTTGCGAATCGAATCTCTTACACATGTTGAGCTTTGAAGGTGAGGGTATACAAGGCTTAGGCTTTCGGATCGGGTTTAGGGCTTTGAGTGCATCCATTTGCCATGATCTGTTGCGCAATGCATGTACAGTCGCGAAGGCAGACAAGTACCCGTGCACAACCCATTCCAGGTCCTTCTTGGTGACACGAAGTCTCTGCAATTCACGGCTTGCCAATTCAAAATCAGTCAAGATGTTCTCTCGCCCGAGAACAGCTCGCAAAGAATTTTGCTGCACTCACATGTCCGCCATTGCTACGGTCGGCTATGGGCAAGCAAGGCACAACTAGACTGCGGCTCCACAGAGAAAAGACACCGGAAAACCCCAACCCTAAACTTTAGGGCTTGAATGTTAGGGTTGTGAAAAACTGAAGGCTATAAGTTATAAGGTCTGGCATGCATTTTGAGGCATAGGGCTCTCACATTTAGGGTTTCAAGCTTCAGGGAGGTGTCAGCTTCAAGATTTAGGATATAGTCTGAGGTCTAGGGCCGTGCAGGGTTCAAGGTTTGGGGGTCTAAGGTTGAGGGTGAGCAAGGATTACTTAAAGGATCAGGGGACTTAGTGAGTTATTAGGGTTATAAGTTAGGTAACTATACTTATGAGTACTTCTAGCCCCAAATAGGGCAACTTATAACCTTACTTACTAAGTCCCACGATCCTCCAGGTAGGGGTTATTGTGTTGAAGCTTGCGGCGTTAAGCTTGTTTAAGCTCAAGCTAACCTGAGATGTGCAGGCCATACTTTTTCGAGCCCTCAACCTGAACCTCGAAGCTTGCGCGCAAAAGTGGTAAGCCTGAAGCTTACACCTGGGACGGATTTCTACTTCGACCCTAACACATTGAGCCATAGAGCTTCAAGCCTGAGCCCATAATCCCCAAACCCGACCTAGACCCGCGACTGCCCTCTGTTATAGACTAAGTGCGAGCTATTGGGGAACATAAGCGTTCTGCCAAAGGAGGGACCCTTAATGGGGACCCCTACCCAATAATCGGCTATATAATGGGTATATAATGGCTATATTAAGGGTAGATGCCTAGGGGTCCTTATTAAGGGTTCCTCCTTTTACCCTTGGATCAGAAGCTCAAACCACTAAGCCCTGAACCGTCTGGATACACAAGCACTTCGCAGACGTACATGGGGGTTTCCGAAAATAGGGGACCCTGATTTAGTACCCCAAATAGTAGGATCCTTATTATGAGGACCCCAGAATTTAGGTACCCCTAATTTTCGGAAACTCCCACATGGTGAAGGGGCAGATGCTGTATCTTATTGAGTGACCTGGGCTGCTACATTAAAAGACCGCACCAGCCAAGACACCGAAAGAACAATCCGCCCATCTCTGTCGCGGCATCCGTCAGTGCCTAGGATTGATGCCAGCTACGGAAGGAGCAACAACAAAAAACTTGAATTTCCAAGCCCTAACTTCAAACCCTAGAACCAGATTATCCTTACCTCTACACCTGACGACTCGTATGTTTTCAGATATTAAAGAAGTCTGCTGAATTGGTACTCCCTTCTTCCCATAGTCCCTATGTTATGTCTTAAAAGATCCCAACACCGTGTTCAACTCACTATGGTCCCTATATCTTGGAGCTTGGGATTCCAGTAGGTAATGCAGGCCATTCGCTTTCCAAGCTTTCAAAAGAAGTATCAGAAGATTTGGTCCACCGACAGTATGGTTAGTTCTCTTAGCTATGGCCCCTCTTTGGTACGTAACATATGTCCTGAACCCCAAACCAAAACTAGGGCGAGTCCTTGTGGTCAGAGTGACATGCTCTTCTGGGGATTTCGAAATTGCTTCCTACTGTTGGTGGTGCACATCCTGCATCACCCATTAATAAGGAATAGGCCATAATTCCCATAGTTTACTTAAAGGCTCATGGAACTTAGTAAGTAAGGTTATAAGCACCTTAATTCGGGTTGTAAGTGTAGTTACCTTATGTATAACCCTAGTTAGTAAGTCCCATGATCTTCTAAGTAGGGTCATCAAGGTAATGCAGGGCTTATATCATCAACCGTACGGCGAGTCCTAGTCCCGAGAGCCGCCCCTAGACACCCCAAGCCCCAAGCAGAACTCTGTAGGGGCCTCAATAATGACCAATACTCTTTTTGGGGCTCCGTAGGCATAAATTATAGTATCATGGTACTATTTTGGGGGGCCTCCTTATTATAATACTAGAAAAAGGGGCCCCCAAAACCCATTTCTAACTCTTAAGGCCCCTGCAGTACAGGGACCTGCATAATCAGACTCGGGTTCTACACAGTGTTCACCGGTCTTACAGGGGCTTGAGAGAAGGGTTTCTATGCATATTGATTCGGGGGTCAAGTATACAAATGTATGTGTACATATGTGTGTGTGTATATATATATACAGCAGGACGTACATGTACATGTATGTGTGTGTATGTATATATACAGATTAAGTATGATGTGTATGTATATATCTGTATGTGCATACAGATCTTGCATGTATAAAAAACGGAACAAATATTAAGCCATTTGATATTTATGACACAGTTTTCCATATTTGGCTTCTGATTATAACGAAGAGCCCATGGATGTAGTATCCGAGACAGTGTCTAAGCCTCTATGACAGGGGATGGACATTGAATGCCAGATTCCAAACCCAGATGCCGAATCCAAAAGTGAAGACCCGGGTCCGAGGGTTTAGGTTTCAGGGCTCAATGTTTATTACCGGAGTCGTGGCTTGGGATTCGTTAAAGAGCTCAACGGTCCATGCAGAACCCGAAATGCGGATGAGATGCCAACCAAGCAGTTAACACTGCATCATTAGGCGCCAAGCTTGCGAAGATGAAGTCCTGCACAGGCGTTCTGGGTATATACTTAGTAGCCTAGCCGGAACTCTAACTTTTCGACTCGGTCACTGAAGCATCTAAGAATCTACGCCGATGTCTTGCAATTCACCTTGTAGTTCAGGATTCTAGCAACCTAGGTAGACGGACTGCAACAGACTTAACTCCGACACGACGTCTATGTATTTCATCGGTTCTTTGGGTTCGAAGTTTCGGGTTTTAGCTGTTGGGCAAGAGTGCGCTTCAGGGCCTAGAGACTCTGACAAACCTTGCTCCGCAACTGCACAAGTGGACACGTGTTGCGATGTACTGTTGATGATACAAATCCTGCATTAGCTTAAGGGCCTTAAACTATGGAAATTATGGTATATTCCTTACTATGGGTAGTGCAGGATTTATATCATCAACCGTATGAACCACATTTCCAGTCCAGTTCGGTTGCCCATCACAACAAACCTTAAACCCCAAAACCTAAACCCTAAACTGCCTCGTAAGGCCTCGTATCTTCCGGATATAGTTTCTGACTTGGTGTCGAAGCCCGAGCGGACAAGTTGGTTGCGGTAACTTAAGGGCCTTACTTACAGTAGAAGCCAGAAAGTTGGAATATCATTATCATAATCCCTTTAAGGTAAAATATAAGGGATCCTGCCATTATTCCATATTCCAACTTTCTGGAGTTCCCTTTAGAAGCTGCCCCCACCCTGTAATGGTGACTATAAGGATCATGTTAATATTATAATGGGGCCCTATTATATTCCTATTATACCACTATTACAGGGTGGGGGCAGCTTCTAAGCCTTACCTCTTAAGATAGAGGAGGGTTTTGGGGGCACATTCTCGCATGACTAGGTTCCCCAGTAGCCCCTTCATAATCAGGGTACACCCTTCCTCCTATTTGGGTTTACAGTAATCAAGGAGCACAATGAGAGAAAGGGCAAAATGGCACTACTGGGGACCTAGTAAACCCAAAGCCCCGACAGAGTAAGGAACCCTTTCAGGGTACTACTGGTACGATGAATGACGAGGAGGAGCCCTAGGTTAACCAAACGAAACAGGTTTAGGGTTTAGGGTTTGAGTTGCGAACCAAGGGGCCTGAATGCAAGATGCAAGAATAGCTAGTATGGTTTTGTCAAAAACCAATACGTAGCTCAAAACTCCAAAACCTGTATAAGGCCCCAAGCGGAAGATACATAAAACCTGGAAAAAATGTAGGGTTTATGGTAATGCTGAGGCTTTACGGATGTCAAGGGCTTACGGTGTTTCCAACCCCTGAAAGCCTACATCTTGCTGTCACCGTAGCTCGCTCAAAGTCTACGAGCGGCCCTCAAGCAATATCCTGTTGCAACCCTAGGATACCCAGTAACCTAAGGGTTTAGGGTTTAGGGTTTAGGGTTTAGGGTTTAGGGTAGGATACCCAGTAACCTAAGAATAGAAAGGCCTCTCTTTTTGGTCTTGGGTAACTTTATAAGGAACCTAGGACTACAAAAAGGGAATAAGGGTACTACTGGGCATCCTGTAACCTTAACCTTGAACAATCAAACCTGTTGAACGCTCAGCTCTTCGAGAACCAGAGCCGCTGTGAACCTTCTTATTGCACCGTGAAGGCACACACAAAATAAAGTCATTCTATGTTGCAGCCTGCTACATAAGATGCTTCGGAAAATCAGAAAAATTGCTTACCATGAGATCTTAAGTTATAAGCTCCTTCAAGACACATCGTATCGACATGAAGGCTGGCTCTTTGCCTGATGTGGCGCGGCGTGAAGGCTGGATAGCGGCCCCTCACGAAAAGTTCTGGATTTTCTCCCAGTGTTCATGGAATTAGGGTGTGGGATTGGGTCTAGTTTAGGGTTAATTTTTGAAACAAAATCTGAAGTTGTAGCTGACAAAGGCTTGGCGTATTACATCCTCCTGACGGACCTTTCGCATAGGTTGCATATTGTGGCAATTGTGGTGCCCGAAGGTCTTAAGTTTACAAGGCCCGGCTACCACCTGTCTTACAGTAGTGTAAGGGTTAGGGAGCCTCAGAGCCTATAAGGCTTCTAGGCTCTGAGGCTCAGGGTACCAGGGTACCAGGGTTTCGAACCGGGGGTGGGGCGGTGGGGCGGGAGGGGGGTTGAAACGAATTTAAGGCCTGGGCTTTTGATGAAACTTAACAGAGCGGCCTGAATGATTGGACGAGGTTTTCGGGCCCAGTATAAGTATACTTGGGATATAGTTATAATTGTTCTGCCTTCATATTAAACGCATCAGTTTGTCGGGACCTACTATATGAAGGAGGGACACCGGTATCTACTTAGCCTACTTACAGCTGACCTGCAACACAGTTCAAGGCAACTTTGCTCCAGGGACTGACTGCTTTGGGGGGTACAGGTGCAGAACCGCAAAGTAACGTGATAATTTGAGTTTTAGATTTGTTCACGCATGCACTTCCATTTATAATAAAGCAGAGTTTCGAGTTTCAGGTTTAGGGTTGTGATCCTTTGGTTTTACGGCTTCGGTTTTAAGATATAGGGCTTAGGGGCGGATGGATTTGCTTGATGTTGCAGGTAGCTTGAACTTCCAAGTAATCTAGGGGCCCTAATAAATACCTATACTATTTGGGGGGTTCCTTATTATAAATATACTATAATGGGCCCCGAAACCCCAATTATTAAGGCCCGGATATTAAGCTCTTCTGGCACCTTCGGGTTTTGGGGGCTTGAGTGTTTGGGAGCTTGGATTGAGGGGACCCTTGGGGATAATAAGGCCCCTTTTAAGAGAGCCAGCAGTAGGGTTCAGAAGGGGTACCCTTCAAGGGGTCTCTCAAATAATACTACCTAGTGTCAGTGTTTCAAAGGGGAAAAGGAGGGACCCTTAATGGGGACTCCTACCCTATAATGGGCTATATAATGGGTATATAATAGGGTTTAAGGTTTACAGTAGAAGCCCAAAAGTTGGAAACCCAGTAGCCTCAACCCTTAAGAGTACTGCATAGGAGATCCATAGCTATAGTACGGGTATATACCTAGGGGTCCTTATTAAGGGTCCCTCCTTTTGCCCTTGGAGTCGCTCCCTGGTGCTTAGTAGGGAATGGGGGGAATGGATCCCTATAGTAGTCCCTACCTTGACCCCACGTAACCTACCTTTTTAAGGACTTATATAAAGAAATCATATTAGGGAACCCTAAAAAGGTAGGTTCCTTAGGGTCCAGGTATATAATCCCCAATAATAGTCTCTATAACCCAATCACCCATTCCCCACTAAGAGCCTTGGAGTGTTGAGGCTTTTGCACAGTTGCCAGCCTTCGCATTGACCTCCGAAAACCACACGAGGACGTTCCTGGCAAAAATCGCTTTTGGAGACGTAAGGCTTGGGGAAACATAGGGCCCTAAATCCTAAACCCCGGCTTGAAGGCATATCATACTATGGTTATAATACGGAGCCGCCAAAACAGCATTGGTAATCATTCAGGCCTCTATATTATTGGGGTTTGGGGTCTGCGGCCATTATACAGTTACCGGTTTCTGGTCAGTTCCAGCTTGTGTTCCCAACTCCTGTAGCCCGGCAGCAGAGTTAAGGGACAAAATTTGCATAATGAAATCCAATGACCCATCACAAGCATGGTCCCGCGACGAAACCGAGACTGCACAAAACTCGGAAAGTTCGAAGGGGCCGACCGTATCAGCACTGACAACCTGTTGCTGTCATAGCAATGATTGCAATCTGCACCGAAGTTTTCTCACTTGGCACCTGATTTCTAGAACGACGCTGTTCAATGTGGATTAGGGTTTCGGGTCTCAGATTAAGCGCTTGGGGCTTAGGGCCCGTAGTTTAGGGAACACCTTAAACAACCAAAGCCAACCCATTTCCTCCTGGTTCCCTATATGATCTATGACGGTTTGTAACAAGAACCTACAAAAAAGTAGTTTGTCGTAGGTTAAGGCACAGGCATCCAGGGCATGGAGTTGTCTGAAGCCCCGAAATCCCTGAACACAGGCCGCTAAATGATGGTCAAGCCCGGTGTCTTGGTAGAGTTCAGGCCATGGGCCAACCTAAATCCTAAAACCTAAACCGTCGGGTTAGGGTGTAGGGTTCATGGTTTATTACAAACCCCAAACCCCAAAACCCCAGGGCCAAACCCCCGACCCCACAGTATGCCGCAAAACAGCGCTAAAACCCCTCATATCATGATGTCATGCATATACCTTATGAACCCTGCGAAAAAACCCAAAACATGTAACACGGCCTGCTCCCCAATTAAAAGTCCCTTTTAGGGTCCCTATTATAGCACGGCACCGATTATTTAGGGTACCCCAAAAAGGGACCCTATTTTTGACACCTACCCATATACCTTATGAACCCTGCGAAAAAAACCCAAAACATGCCACACGGCCTGCTCCCCAATTAAAAATTTTGTGGATGGTTGTCAATAATATGGTCCCTATTATAGTACGGCACCTATTATTTATGGTACCCAAAAAGGGGACCCTATCTTTGACACCTACCCTTGTGTCTCTGGGTAGAGCCCGCTTTAGACTGCCGAGCGGCTCGGTCCCCAAGCCGGCTTTCACCTTCGTCGGTTCGGTAGCGGCGCAGGGTTTGGGATGTAGGGTTTAGGCTTTAGGGGTTTGGGGTGTAGGGTGTGGTTGGTGTGTAGGGTTGACTGTTCAACGGTTTACGGCTCAGGGTTGAGGGTTCAGTGGTAGCGATTCTGACCTTATTGTGGAGGCAATCTCAGATTTGCTTTACAACATCACCTTTCGCAAACCCTAACCCCTCTAGAATCTTTTTGTTTAGAATGTTACATCTTAGTTCCTGCACGTGCACTCTGTATGCCAGAACTACACAGGGACAACAAGGATCTCCAGGTAGGCTTTGCGGTTTTGAGATGCCGAGTTGACATGGGAAGCTGAATAAAGAGCAAAAACGTCTTCCTCACGATCAAAGCCTAACCCCTGCAAACCCTTGACCTGAACCCTACCTGGACGCCAAAAGAATGCAGAGCAATGGCCCTTTGTAAGTGTTGGGCAATTATTCTGCCTGTTTTTGGGTGGCTTAGGCAACCCCGCAACCCGTATGCGGACTTTGGGGTTTGTGGGGTAGGAACCCTAAACCATAAACCCTAAACCTTAAACCCTAAACCTTAAACCCTAAACCCTGAACCTTAAAACCCTAAACGGACCAGTTGCCGCTTCCAGGAGACTGGGATGGGTCACGAGCCTGGCGGCCTTGTCTGCGGCGGTCCGGGGCTTCGGGGTGTCTGATGTACTTTAAGGCTGATGGGACTTAGGGGCTTAGGGTTCCCTTTAAGGGTACTATATAGGGTTCTATGAGAAGGGTTTAGGGTTTAGGGTCTACTTAAAGGCTCATGGGACTTAGTAAGTAAGGTTATAAGTAGGTTATAATTAGGATAACCCCACCTAGCGGACTTATAACCCCAAGTATAACCTACTTACTAAGTCCCATGATCCTCCAAGTGGGGGTGTCTGAGGTAGGGTCCGTGGTTTTGGGTTTGGGATTTTGTTGCGTATAGGGCCAGTGGTTAAATGGTGTAGGTTTTAGGTGTTTCGAGAACAGGGCCACGAAGGCTGGCGTGCTATGTTCCCGCCGTCTGCATGTCATGAAGTCTTAAGCGAAGAGCTTTTTGGAACTTAGGCTGTCTCCGCTCCACTCCAAGAAACACCGAGGTAAGCCCAGCAATCTGGGTCGTGGTTAGGGACCTTACAATCCTCTACCTAAAGGCCTTATATAATTAGAATAGGGTTTTGGGCTCCTGTATTAGGAAACCCTAAGGAATAATATATTGTCATTTATTTAGGCTTCGACATTAACTTAGCAGAATAATTGTACCTTGTAAAGCCAATACGACCCTACCAACACTGAAGCAAATCCCATAACAAGACTCGTTCACAAAAGCTTGTGATCCAAACCCTCGTCCCTATAAACCTACACCCTAAACGCCAGCCCTAAAAACCACATACCCGGAACTTTACACTCAAGCCGCAAACACCCTAGAAACCCTTATGATTAGAACCCGTATATGAATCTTGAAGAAAACCTTCTGGAACCCGCGAAAACGCTTTGAAGAGTCCAGCCGCCCAGGGGTAGAGCAAGTGGATCTTGAACCGCTGCTCTCCTTGCAGATCCTCCGCCTGTGCCTGATTTGAAGCACAAGGATGCGCATGTAGCGGTTTGGAGTGTGGGGTCCGGCTATATGGGCTCTACAAGGCCTACGGTTTAAAGCTTTAGACATTTCCATAACCGATAGCATGCGATCTTCAAGACGTTTATAGGGGAAGGTCTACGAGAGGGTTTTTCGGTCATGCAGCGTTCGGGTTCAGGGTTTGGGTTTTAGTATAGAAGCTTAAACCGGTAACCCGAAAGCCTCTAACCCCACACTATGGAGTTAGTCAGGGGGTCTTTGTAGGGTGCCGTCTTCTTTCGAAACTCCCAGTAGAACATTATTAACCTCATTAAGGTAAAGCATGAGGAACCTTAGAGCTACTGTTCCTTAGCCCATGTTCCAACCTCTTGGGGCTGACTGTAGCATTACTTAACTACCAGGTATTCCTGAGTTCTTGTGAAGGAAACTGGTGTAAGATACCATCATAAGGCAATCACGTTACTTACAATAGATCGCTGCTCTTATCATTACTATCATTAGTCTTATTACTATTTTTGGTAACTTAAAATGCCTGCCTTTAACAAGAGTCCATGCAAGCTCCGACCCTCAAATTGGGAATTCGGATCTCGAAGGATCCCGGAGGCTCGGATGCTTCGAAGGGGTGAGGCTTAGGGTTTACCTGGACCCTAAGTTCCCTAATATGATTTCTTTATATAAGTCTTTAAAAAAGGTAGGTTACGTGGGGTTAAGGTAGGGACTTCAAATTTTAGGGGTTCAGGGTTTAGGGGCTTGAGGGTTAGGGGGGGGTTAGGGGCTTGAGGGTTTAGAGGGACCCGTTGAGATCGGGCTGCCGGGTTTAGATTTGGGAGTTTCCAAAAAAAAATCGGGGGACCTTATTTGGGGATCCCTATAATAAGGATCCTACTATTTAGGGTACTATATTTGGTACCCCTAATGTTCGGAAACTCCCATTTCTAGACCTTAACAACGAGCGTGCAGGAGACTTCAAGGCTCTGAAGCTTCGGGTTTCGGAGTCTGAGCGGATTTTGGGTTTAGGGTTTGGGGTGTAGGGTTTTAGAGTTTAGGGGTGTAGGGTTTTAGGGTTTGGGGTTTAGAGTTTAGGGGTGTAGGGTTTTAGGGTTTGGGGGTGTAGGGTTTTAGGGTTTTGGGTTTAGGGTTTGGGGTGTAGGGTTTTAGAGTTTAGGGGTGTAGGGTTTTAGGGTTTGGGGTTTAGAGTTTAGGGGTGTAGGGTTTTAGGGTTTGGGGGTGTAGGGTTTTAGGGTTTTGGGTTTAGGGTTTGGGGTGTAGGGTTTTAGAGTTTAGGGGTGTAGGGTTTTAGGGTTTGGGGTTTAGAGTTTAGGGGTGTAGGGTTTTAGGGTTTGGGGGTGTAGGGTTTTAGGGTTTTGGGTTTAGGGTTTGGGGTGTAGGGTTTTAGAGTTTAGGGGTGTAGGGTTTTAGGGTTTGGGGTTTAGAGTTTAGGGGTGTAGGGTTTTAGGGTTTGGGGGTGTAGGGTTTTAGGGTTTTGGGTTTAGGGTTTGGGGTGTAGGGTTTTAGAGTTTAGGGGTGTAGGGTTTTAGGGTTTGGGGTTTAGAGTTTGGGGTGTAGGGTTTTAGAGTTTAGGGGTGTAGGGTTTTAGGGTTTGGGGTTTAGAGTTTAGGGGTGTAGGGTTTTAGGGTTTGGGGTTTAGGGTTTGGGGTGTAGGGTTTTAGGGTTTAGGGGTTTAGGGTTGAATAGCGTACTTAGACCCCCTAACTACCCTCTCTCCTCTCGCACTGGTTCCGGATGGATCCATCCAGTTTCCGAGGCAGCATACCGTTCTCGCAGCTGCATAAGACTCTGCTCTCCGTACTAAGACGGCGCCGACCCGTTCACAGCGCACCCCCTTCACAGTGTGGGCAGGAGCTGCTGATCAGGCATTGGGTACAATCTGGTGGTGGTGGCGCTCCTTTGCAGCTCTTTCTGTGGGAGATTCTGGCTTGCATCGTCGAGAGGCTCTTGCCGCAGAGGTCGCACTGGGGGCGGGCTGGCTCGGCGGCGGCGGGTAGCGCACAGTTTTGGACAATCGCGGCCAGACTGGCCAGCTGCGCCTCGTCCAAGTTTGCCACAAGCTCGTCCAGGTTCACATGTTCACGTACCATGTTTTTGCTACGTGTTGCTACCTAAGGCATCCTCGTAGGAGAAGCCAGGCCCCAACTTCCCATTAACAGAGTTTAGGGGTTTGGGGTTGTGTGCTTGAAGCTAGAGCGTCTAAGCAGGGTGCTTTATCGTCAGGGGTTGAGGGGGGTGTTCTTGTCTCATCTTGCCTGAAGAATGGATATCCTGGTTCATTGCTTGGTCTCGCAGGTAAGGGATCTGATTTTCATGGCGATCGTGACAACTCACGAAACACTTCAATTCTAGTTGATGGTGCTGTTATCACTAGTATTATCATGCTAGTCGTCATCGCGGCCGTCGTGAGTGGCACTGTCGTCGCGTTGACCCGTAAACTCCACAACAAACTCAACCACCCCATGACCTGCCAGCCAGGATACTCCAGGTCCCAGCACACGGGCTGCATGCCTCGGGGTGATGTGGTTCCGAAGCGACATTTCAAAGGCGTGTAAGGGCCTAAATGAACGATGGGGTTAATGGGACTTCAGTTCTGGGGCTTTGGACCAGAATGCCGACTTCGGAACCTAGCATGACAGCTCAAGGACCTGGAAGAGCAGGGCGACGAAGCCGTGTGCGGGAGTCAAGAAGTTGAGCATGTCCCTGATGTCACCGACCGACAGGTCCTCCTAAACCCCTGAACCCGTAACTCCAAGACCTATACAAAGCAATGGTTTTCAACAACCACCTTCAAACTTTAACCGTTAAACCTACACTGAATTAATTGTAAGACCCCATAACAGCCTAAACCCGAAGCCGTTCTTGAACCCTGAATGCACCCGATAAGCACTGCTAAAACCCTGAAAAAATCCAGACTTGCAGTCGACCAAGTGGCTGGTCAAGAGAAGCCAAAGCCTTTGCTGCCTGTTTGGGGTTGAGTATGATCTGGGTTCTTGTTAAGGAATGTTTTTTGAATTTAAGTTACCATCGTACGGATCTATAGTAGATAATATGGCTTCTAGCCTATATTCAATACCCACAGTTTGATTTTTTTGAGCTCCACGGTTTGAGGTTAAGGGTCTAGGGTCTGTACACACAGACCCCGCGACAAATCTGGAACGCAGGTTGCTATGGACGCTAAACGTAGGGGGAAAAAAGCTTGGAGAGATGCTGGTTGATATCTATCGTCTATCCCGTCTATCCCTCAAATACCCCAAGTTCGAATGGTCGACAAGCACCAACTGGGAGTTTCCGAAAAGAGGGGACCCTAATATAGTACCTTAAACAGTGGGTCCGGATTCTAAGGACTCCCAAAACAAGATGCCCCTGAATTTCGATGAACTCCCAAATTGCTCCGCGCTTGTCATCGACGAAAGTTGCTCTCTCATCTTCTCTTTTAACGGTGAAAGCGGCACCTCCGTCCTCTTCCGAGTACTCTGTCTCCGTCTGAAGTGACTGCAGCGTCAAGTCCCCCAAACCTCAAAACCCTGGCTAAAAATCCCGACATCCTTATAATAGCAGAATCCTTCTTATATCTTATCAGTAGTACCAATCAAAAGAGGACACCCACATGTACTAGGCCTCTCCTGCTAGACCCTTCATGTTCTGAAAGCCCCGAATCTTGAATCCTCAAGCCATAAAGGCCACCAAAACCGTAAACTTAAACTCCAAAACCGTACAAGCCAGAAGCCCTAAAACAACCCTACACCAACAACAAACACTTACAAGCAGTCCGAAACAAACCCCTAAACTCAAAACAAACCCAAAAAGCAATCCGAAACAAACCCCAAAACCAAAACCTGAACACCAGAGCAACCCTTAACCTAAACATCCCCTTTTGCAAACAGAAACTAGACCTAGAAGCAACGCTTACAAACAAAACACAAACATCCGGAGGGCCCTCCCTTTGCCTACACTGAACTTAGAACCCTAGCACAAATTATAATTTTAGCTGTTTCTTCGGTGTTATAGTAACCAAAAATATAAAAAATATTTCTAAGTACCCCTAAGTTGCCTCGTTCGCTCCGAGAGCTCCCGCAGAGGCCACGAAGCCGTCCCGGGCAAGGCAAAGAGCTAGTGGGAGCCTCCTCGGCGGGCTGGTAGGGTTTCATTTAGGGTGTAGCTTGGAGGACCATGGGACTTAGTAAGTAGGTTATAATTGGGGTTATAAGTCCCCTAAGTGGGGTTATCCTAATTATAACCTACTTATAAGCTTACTTACTAAGTCCCATGAGCCTTTAAGTAGCTTTGTAGGGTTCAGGGTTTAGGCTGGTAGGGCTTATAGGGTTTAGGGTTGAGGGTGGTAGGGTGCTTTAGGGTGGGAGCCTCCTCTCGGGGGGTTTCATGCAGGGGCCTTAATCCACTTCAGGCCTGATGGCTTAAGGTTTCGAGCTCCTTCGAAGGATACTATACTTGGAGGATCGGGGGACTTAGTAAGTAGGTAGTAAGTAGACTTATAAGTACCCTAAAAGGGACCCTAATTGGGGTTATGGTACTTCTAAGTCCCTAAAATAACCAGCTACTAAGTCCCCCGACCCTCCAAGTAAGGGATCTAAAAAATGCAGAAAGCTAAGAGGAGGCTCCTGGGGGTGTCGGGTGTGGGTTTTGGGGTCTACGTGTTTGGGTTTGGGATTCCGTCAGAGATGCAGGTTTGGGGTTTGGGGCTTTTGGCCTGGTGGCAGATTTAGGGTTTTGGATTCAGGGTATCGGTGATGCCGTTCCACGGTGTGGTATATCCTATGGGGTTCTTATGAAGAGGTTTCTGCTTTTAGGGACCCTTCAAGGCCTCTCTACTTAAAGGCTCATAGGACTTAGTAAGCTAGGTTATAAGTAGATTATAATTAGGATAACCCCACTTAGGGGACTTATAACCCCAATTATAACCTACTTACTAAGTCCCATGATCCTTCAAGTAGGCATTGCACCAGGGATTCAGAGCAGAGAGCCTCTTCCTCAGGGTGTCAGGTTTAGCAGTTCAGGAGCTAGGGTTGCGGGGGATCACCCCAAGAAATCTCGGTGGTATATACTTCGTAAGAAACTGGGCTCTTGATAAGGAGTTCAATTTAAGCTACCTTCATAAAATCTGTACAAAGTTAACTCTTGCACAAGAACCTAGAAGACACATGATGCTTCGCCCGAAGCCCTACAAACCAGCTGAACATCCTGGAATCCTCATCCCTCATCCTTGTGAAACTTATGGCACCCAGCTGCCCCCGATAGAAGCTTCGAAAAACCAACTACCTAAAGCTTCAACATCTGCAAAACGAAGCCCTGAACCCTAAATCCTCAACCCTGGAAACCTTGAAGGCGAAATGGCAACCTACAAGAACCCGGGAAGGAACACTTGAAGGAACCCCTCAAGTCAGCCTTACTGGAACCGCTATATAAAAGGACCCTGAACCCCCGCCCCATGTAACCCCTAAAGACACCCCAAACCCAAAACCCTTACCAGCTCAACGAAACCCTTAAAGGAACCTTTGTAGGAACGCCTTAAGTAACCTTTCATGGAACCGCTATGTAAAGGTACCCTTCACGATCCCGCCATGTAACCCCTGACGGAACCCTTACAGGCTCAGCGGAACCCTTTACGGAACCTTTGCAGGAACGCCTCCAGTACTAGACCTAAGAGTAACCTAGGAATAAAAAGGGTGCCCTTTTTGGTTTAAAGGGGGTTATAAGGGAACCTAAACCCTTAAAAAGGGAATAAGGGCCTACTCTAGGTCCTAGAGTAACCTTCAAAGGCCTCTATAGAGCCGTGCCTTCCCATCAGGGGATCCAGAAGCCGTAGCCGCTTCGCCGGGGAGGGGCCCGGGGCCTGTCTCTGAGGTTCGGGTTTAGGCGTTTAGGGTTTAGAGTTTAGGAGGTATATAATGGTCTATATAATGGGTATATAACAGCTATATTAAGGGTATATACCTAGGGGTCCGTATTAAGGGTCCCTCATTTTCCCCTTTGGACAACGGAGCCCCGGCCCATCCATTTCATATGATTTGGGTTCCTGTCAGTTTAGGGAACCACCCACATATTGTCGCATACTTATAGGATCATGGGACTTAGTAGGTAGCTTATAATTGGGGTTATAAGTCCCCTAAGTGGGGTTATCCTAATTATAACCTAACCTTATACTTACTAAGTCCCTAAACCCTAAACCCTAAACCCTAAACCCTACTTGGAGCCTATAAGGCGCCGATCTTCCAAACTATTGGAAGCTCTAGTTTCTGGGGCTGCGCGTGCTTGGATAACCTCTTTGAAGCGGTACCTCATAGACCCTATGTAATATAGGGCTTTAATAATTAGCTATACTATTTTGGGGGCTCCTTATTATCATTACAGTATAACATCCCCAAAACCAGATTTTAATTATTAAGGCCCCTGCAGTACACGCCCTAGACCTGGTCGAGGAACCGTAGTCCAGAGACATTGATGTCAAGTGCGGGGTTTACGAGCTTCAGAGAATAACGTTTCTCCCGCAATCCTGCTTGAAGGCTCAGGGCACTTAGTAAGTAAGGTTATAAGTGGTTTATAACCCCACTTAGGGGACCTAGAACCACAATTACAACCTACTAAGTCCCATGATCATTTAAGTACACCCTCAGCATGTTCAGCCCTAAGCGCCAATCCCTGGACTCTGAGTGAGTTTGAAGTTCCGTAGACCCAGCATATGAATGCAGCGGTGTCGAGGTCTCTTGTGTCTGCTGCTGCAAAATCTGCAAGCTTGTGTTCGATAATATACTTACACGACAGCGACGACGACGACGACGACGACGACGACACTCATTATCATGTCGGCGGTGCGCTCACGCTTTGCCGAGTGCTGTGCTACGGTGGTTTCCCCAAGGGTCCAAGTACCCAATAATCATATACTCTCCCAAATCCTAACCTACATAATTAACTACTATCCTAAACCCAAGTACCTTATTATTGAGTCCTTTGGGCCCTTTGAGTTTACTACTATTTGCTTAAGAAACACGAAAAAAATAAAAATAATAGTCCCTATATTACCCCCATAAGGAATATATCTTTTATTTTTTGGGGGTTCTTAAGCAAATAGTAGTTTACCTTAACCCCAAGTAACCTACCTTTTTAAGGACTTATATAAAGAAATCATATTAGGGAACCCCAAAAAAGGTAGGTTCCTTAGGGTCCAGATATGGAACCATCCTATGGCTCAGCACACGTCTATACTGAACTTAGAACCCTAGCAAAGATTCTAATTTTAGCTGTCTCTTAGGGATTTTAATTTAAAAACAAATTCTAAGTACCCCTAAGACGCAGAGGCCTCTCCAACCACGAAGACCACGCGATCTCGGAATTGGAGATACCTGGGCAACCCCCCCGACAGAATCCAAATACGAAGCCCAGGAAATCCGAAACCGTACAAGTTCGTTTCGAGCTTTCAAAACTCTCAGCCGCAAAAACCCTAAGCCCTAAGCCCTATGAAGCCCAAACCCTCGAACCGGAGAGCCTAAACCCCACAAAATGAACAGCAAAACTCCAAACCGTAATACTTAAGCCCTAACCACCGCAAACCCCCAAACGTAAAAATTCAAACCTTAACCTGAAATGATCACCAAAATGCAATATGATGCGTGTTGCTTATTTTACAGACTTGGAGAACCCGGTCAATGTTCGTGGTTCTGGACGTAGGGACCTCAAAAATTGCAAAAAATGTGCTTTTTGATTCCCAAATTGAAACTTTTCGCGATTGTTGACGATGTTGGGCCTCCCCTGACACGTCCAAACTGCAAAAACAAAGGCTTGTCGGCTTCTCCAAGCACCTCCAAAATTGCGAAAAGAATAGCTTTGGGCTTGGGGGCAAGCGCAAAGCAAACTGCGAAATCCACCAAAAAAAAGGGACCTGATTTCTATAAGCCCTAAACCCAAAAGCCCGAAACCCTAAAACCCTAAACCCTAAAACCCTACTAAACCCAAAAGCCTAAAACACCAAAACCCTAAAACCCCAAAACCCTAAACCCTAAAACCCCAAAACCCAAAAGCCTAAAACACAAAACCCTAAAACCCCAAAACCCAAAACCCTAAACCCTAAACCCCAACACCCAAAACCCTAAACCCTAAAACCCTAAAACCCCAAAACCCTAAACCCTAAAAGCCTAAAACCCCCAAAACCCTAAACCCTAAAACCAAAAACCCTAAAACCCCAAAACCCAAAACCCTAAAACCCTAAAACCCCAAAACCCTAAACCCTAAAAGCCTAAAACCCCAAAACCCTAAACCCTAAAAGCCTAAAACCCCCAAAACCCTAAACCCTAAAACCAAAAACCCTAAAACCCCAAAACCCAAAACCCTAAAACCCTAAAACCCCAAAACCCAAAACCCTAAAAGCCTAAAACCCCAAAACCCTAAACCCTAAAAGCCTAAAGCCCAGAACCCTGGAGACGAACGCAAAACACTGCCGAGGAGGCTACACCTCTTCTCCGCCGGCCCTGCTTAGAGGATCATGGGACTTAGGGTTCCTTAAAGGGCTCCTTAAAGGGTTTAGGGATCTATAATATAAGGGTTCTATAGGGGGTAGTTTAGGTTACTTAGAGGATCATGGGACTTAGTAAGTAGGTTATAATTGGGGTTATAGGTCCCCTAAGTGGGGTTATCCTGATTATAACATACTTAAAGTGTGGAAGAAGCTTTGGGGGTTGGGGGGATGACTTCTATAGGGTTTAGGGTTTGGGGTTTAGGGTTTAAGGTTTAGGATTTAGGGTTTGGGGTTTAGGGTTTGGGGTTGAGGGCTCACTTTCCCAAGCACATCGAAGATGTGGATTATTTGAGGGCTCAGGACTGCATACCCTACACCCGAACAAGCCGCAATTGATATTCCGGGGCAGCTTCTGGAACTTCCCATGCATGTTTCATGGTGTACAAGGCTTTCCAGAGTATAGACAAATTTTAAACCAGCTAAGCAAAATCCAAGTCCATAACATACGCTAGGGGTTCAGGGTTGAAGGTTGCGGGCTTATGGCACCAGGCACCAGGTGGAAGGGGGCGGAACCCAGCCATCTGCGGGATGTTTGGACCGGCGTTCTTCAAGGTGATCTGGTACGTCGCGCATGAGGTAGGGGTACCCAGAGACGCAACTATCCAACCCAAGATCCCCTCTTAATTACGGTAAACTATTCCATTAAGTAGCGTGTGTTGGAATGTAATGTTTAACCCCTGTATAGTATACTTCGGTAAGGAGGTTTTGTTTTCGGGATTTTGAGAGCGTCTCGGCAAGTACAGGCCAAGTGCGAGACCCTCGCTCTGACATCAGTGCTCCCATGCTGGGGCTCATATACTATAGGGGCCTTTATAATTAGAACAGGGTTTTGGGCCCATTATATTATATTCTATTTATAATAAGGAACCCCAAAAATCGATCCTACAGCAAGGTGTCAGGAGCACCTCCTCTGCAAGCACGTGCTGTGAGCATTCGTCAATGCAAGTTGGTGCTTTCTCGCGCCTGTGCTGTGAGGCCCTTGCTGAGAAATCACGCCCTTCATGCTGGGGCTTGTTGAAGGTCCATTGTTGAAGGTCCAAATGGCCCGGTTGAAGCCAGCCTCCGCCAGGTCCAGCACTTTGGGGGGGATGCGGATATTAGGCACGCAATGGTGCATGGTTCTGCCCCCCTTCCCCTTGATATCTGCGTGGGGTCGCAATTCAGCATGGCTTGCACAAATGAGGGTGCACCTCGTGCCCGCTCGGCGACAAAGCTGCAGCCTGCAGCACTTGCAGAGCCCCGAGACCAGGTGCATGTGCAAGAAAATCTTCCAGGCCTCGTAATGATGTTTATGAAGGAAGGGCAGCATGCTTGTCCTGGCAGAAGAGGCGGTATGTGCAAGAAAACCGACCAGGCCTTCTGCTTGTCTCCAAAGCTCGGCAGAAGAAAAACAAGTTCATCTGGACTACCCTGATGTCTACACCCCAAACCGGGCAACCCTAAACACTAAAAGCCTAAACACCCTAAACTCTTAAAAACCCCAAAACTCCTAAAAACCCTGAACCCCTAAAAGCCGCTCAGTTTAGGAACAACAGGGCCTCTAGGGCAAGAGCTCCGCCAGGGGTGCATGGGATAGGAGCCCCCCCCCAAATATCAATACTCAATCGAAGCCGGGGACACCATAGGGTTTAGGGGTGTAGAGGGTTGAGGGTTTAGGGTGTAGAGGCTTAAAGGTTTAGGGTGTAGGGATGTAGGGTTTAGGGGTTTGGGGTTTAGGGGTTTTGCAAAGCCAACAGACTTGAATGGGTTTGGGCTCACGGTTCAGGGTTTCAAAGATCTTTGACTCTTTGATGACGCGTTGTAAAGCGTTATAAGGGCGTAGGGTTCCAGGCGGCGATTCAGGGTTTAGGGTTCAGAATGGTTCAGGGGTTGGGGGTGTAATGAGGTACTCGGCTTTGGGCAAGTTGGGTTTGCAAAACCCCAAAACCCCAAACCCCTCAAAACACCCCTAAATCCTGAAGCCCTAAACCCGAAACCCCTACACCCCTACATCCTTGAACGGCCCTAAACCATATCCCATCAGCCCCACGGCCCCCAAACACCCCCATAAGACCTCAGCCCCGCAGCGAACTGGCGAATCTCCTCGCAACGGGAAAGTCAGACGAGTAGAGGATCCTTAATAACTGGAATAGGTTTTCCTTTCAAAGGGTTCAATGTAGGGGAACAAAATGTGTCTATACAATATAGGGGCCAAAAAAATTTAGAATAGGGTTTTTTGGGGTGTATTATTACTGTATTATACTGTAGTAACAACAAGGAACCCCCAAAATAGTATAGGCTAGTATAGGCAATTATTCAGGCCTACATATTCCCTTCATTCCAAACCTACGCCTACGCAAAAGCCACCAGGATGTCCAGAACAAAAACAAGTCGTGGCTCCCTCGCATAGACGCTGGAGGCTTGAAGCCAAAGATGCCGGGGTCTAAATAGAAAGAGCAGAATCCTGGAGAGGGAACAGGGTAGGACGAGCATCGTCAGCTGCAGATCACCAAGATTGTGATGCTACTATGGTCCTAAACCCCACTACCCTTAATCTAGACTCTAAGCTCTTCACCCTAAGCCCTAAACCTCTAAACCCTAAGCTTTTTTACCCGAAACCCGAAACTCGAAAGGTGCGTTCACCCCCAGACCCTGCTTTCGTCAGGCATCATTTCCCAGCAGAGCTCGAACTTGACTTTGATCTCCACGGTTTGAGGGTTTAGGGTTTGGGGTTTATGGTTTAGGGGTGTGGCTTCCTGGAGCCCAGGCGTCTCCAGGTTGTGTCACTTGATGCTCGCTGAGTGCCTCTCTAAAATCCATGGGTAAAGGGAGGGACCCTTAACAAGGACCCCTAGGTATTTACCCTCAATATAACTATTATATACCCATGATATAGCCCATTATAGGGTAGTGTCTAAAACACTCGACACTGAGCCCTCTGGGTCGAAGTACCCAATAATCATATACGCTCCAAAACCCTGACCTACATAGCTACTATCCCAAAGCTGAGTACCCGATTATTGGGTCCTTTGGACCCTTAGGGGAACCCAAAACCCTAGGACCTAATCCATGAGCCTCTGATCGTTCAAAAACAACCTACACTTACACCCGACGTTCATCCTCCGAAATCTAAGCCTTCATAGAGCCTTCAACACTATATGCTGAATCCTAAACCCATAAACCCCAATGTGTGTCGTTTTATGCCCTAAGTTCAGCACTTGGGCTTTGGGCTGAGACCTCGTCGATCTCAAGTCGGTTCTATGAAGTTTTATGGGGTCTAGTAAGGGTTCCATGATCGTTTTTGTTACAGCTTTTAGGGGTTCTACAAGGGAAGGGTCTTACTAATCAGGGGCGTATAGAAGGATTAAGGCTTGAAAGAGGCTGCAGCCCTCGGAGCAGTACACAAGGAATCTCGAAAACAACCGACCGTTGCAACACTGAAAAGACGCTCATCAGCAAGAACTTAGCGAAGGCTCTCTTACAAAAGATGTTGGTTTGCAACTAGCTTCAACCTTTCACGATATAGAATATGGAACCTAACGAGGGTTCGAGGGCGCTTTATACGATCATGATCCGGGGAGCGTAGCATGCCAGGCACTTTCGTACCGCAGCTCCAACAAGAGCTTGTAACGCAGCTGCGAGCTGCTCTTCATCAGGTGGTGTCAACCCACATGCTCGTCTGTCAAGGCGACACACCAGGTACTGTAAGCTTGAATGAAAAACGACGTAGTCTCCCGAGACAACCTCACTCTGGCGAGACGGTCAGGATGGACCAGCCTAAAGTACAGACGCCCACGGGCACTGGCGAAGGTCGTCGGCGGCCTCGGAAACGCCTTACCATCTGTTCGAGGCTTCTGAAACTCTTTCTCCTCCTCCTCGGCGCCGCGCATGGCCTCGAGGTATGCCTGATGCCTTTCGCTGCAGCAACTCAATGTACTGGACATTGCATGCCACGGGCAGCATTTATCGCCGTTAGAGTGCACCACGGAAACCTGAAAGTCCCATGGCCCCCAGACTTATTCAGGGTTGAGGGCTTTATGAACTCGGTAGTGTCTAGGCTTAGGGTTCGGGGTTTAGGGTTTTATGGTTTGGGGGTTCGAAGTAGGGTTCAAGGCCTCCCCACCCACCCACCCACCCACCCCTCTCCTCCTTGGCCTCTGGCCGCAGAGTAGCCAGGAAATCGAGCCACCTCTCCAGTCTAAAGTGGAAGTCCCTCATTGAGGGTCCGTGAAGTAAGGATCCTAGGCACATCATCTTCAGTTTTGGGGAGTCATGTACGTTGTTATGGAGGGCTGGGCTGGGCTTGGAGAGTTTACAGGGCGCAATGCACCCAAATCGGTGGTGGTGGTGCTGCTCGCGGTGCTGGTGGTGAGAAGCATGATAAGCCCCTACAAAATCCCTTGCCCAAGAGATGTTGCTCCTGCCTGGCCGGACAAGCTGAAAGGTCAGCAAACCATAAGCCCCAAAACCAAAAAAGGGTCGCTGACATGGCCCAAGAACACCAGCCCGAGCTCACAAACCATCTTCAAGCACTCCAAATAAGGGCACCAACCGTAAATCGAAGGGTATCGGAGCTTGGAGCTCCCCGGCCCTTAAAGGCAACCTTCGGTTTAGGGTATACAGAGGATGGTTTAGGTGTAGGAGATTGAGGCTTAACGTCTGGTATAAGCCTGAGGAGTCCCAATCCCACGCCTGCAGCGAACATGTCACTCTCTACAGACAGCAACCCCAATAGAATGGCTGAATAAACTCGAAATCTCAAAACCTGTAACTAAGATCCCCACTTAGAGGTTCATGGGACATAGTAAGTTAAGTTATAAGCAGGCTATAATTAGGTTACCTCCACATAGGGGTTTTAGAACCCGAATTCTAACCTACTTACTAGGTAAGTACCATGATCCTTTAAGCAGTGACGTAGGCATAAGAAGGCCTCCCTTCCTGGCCCTGCATTCCGTGCCATCAACCCTAAACCCTGATCCATAAACCTTGGGCTTTCAGATTCCGTCCGGCTTGTACCGCTGATTGATTTTTCAAGGGCTCGCGTTGGATGTAGCAGTGTTAAAACAGCCTGCACGAGCTGGTAATTTGTTGGTTTAGGTTTGGGCGTTACACCTAAACTCTAAACCCGAAACCCTAACGCTTAAAGTTTAGGGTCCGCATGTCCAAGGTAAAGGGGTGCAGCCGAGGGCGAATCCTCCGTCCGAATGCCGCTTAATGGGCCAAGGTATACATGAATCTACACAGAAGTTGAGAAACTGCCAGGAAGTACGGGTTTGGGGCTTAAGGTTCAGGATTTCGGGCTGTTTAAAATTATGGGTATTATTCATTCGGAATATAGGAGACGAATGATGACTCATATAAAGGACTAACTACTTTGACGCGGGTCCTGGAGGTCTCAGGCGATGAGCACATGAAGGAAGCAACGGTTTGGGGTTTAGGTTTAGGGCTTCAGGGTCTCGTTATCCACTGCAGGGAAATTCGTCTGCACGGTCCGGCCGGCCAAACAATCGTCTTGCTGGGTAGTGGGACGGATTTTCTGTGGGATCGGCCTCGGCCTCCGCCGCAAGAGTAATGACTCGTTTCAATGCCTCCTGGCAAGTTGCTTTCCTCAGGTCTGCCATGGTTTGGAACCACTCCTTGTTCAGGTTATGCTCCAGCCCTTCCGCGTGACGAACTGTGTCAAATACCTGTCCCACTTGTTGACTTTTACATACAGTATTTGCAGCCGGAGACGACCTGGGTGGCTGCTTCAAGACAGCCCCTTCGATGCACACAGCCGTGAAGATCCTGATGAGCGATTCGCTGGGAATTGGGCTTAGCACTTGGGGTTTAGGACTTTAGGGATTAATTAGTGTGTAGCGCTTACGGTTTGGGGTTGAGGGTCTAGTGTACTTAAGGACGCCCCTGCAGTGGCCCTGAGGGTCCAAACGACTGAATCACCAGGTAATTGGGTTCAGGATTGTCGTAATTAGTTTTGTTATGTAGGAACCTACGAGCCATACTATTTTGGGGTTATGGGCCCCGGGTTTCTTAATCAGGTTCCTACGTTAGAGTTAGAGCAGCAAGAGCCCGACCTTGTGAGAGATACCTCGCATGGATACGAGCACGTGTACCTGGACTCGCGTTAGATGATGAGCTCACAGAGATTCAGGGGTTTAGGGTTTAGGGTTATTCCAGTATAGAAATAAATAAACAATCCTAAATATAAATAAATATATATATATATATGTATATGTATATAGATGTTTCTTGCAGGCCCTGCATTACTGCGCGATGCTAGAGTCTCCGGGTTCAAGGTCGCGCGAGGTGTTTTGTGCACCAATCCTCTTCCTAAATGCGGCCAATATTGGGGCTCGGGGCATATTGTCTGGAATGAAACGTTCCGGGTTTCCTGCAACCCCACCCATCCCTGAACCCCTAAACTCTAAACCTTATACTATTCTATCTTATGTTCAATCAAACTTCTTCTGATCCCAACGAACGGGTTTTAGATCGTCACACAAGACCTACATCATGAAGCGATCTAGCAAAATTGTAGCAACCCGAGTCCAAAAAGGGAAAGCCGCAGCATTGTTATTTCGACTACTGCTGCCTGTACTATTTTTTTGGACCCAAGAGTAACCTCCAAACAGAAAGGGTGCTTTTTGGTTTAAAGGTGGTTACCGCATACTATAGTGGCAAGATGTAGTAACTAGCATCAAAAACTGTATTCCTTGTCACCGGTACGCTCGAGCAAGTTCCGTGCCAAGAAAAGAGTACTTTGACCGAACTGACACGGTGTGCTCCGCAAAAGGGAGTGCTCTCGCAGGAAACCCTAAACCCGAAACCCTAAACCCTTAAATCCTAAACCCTGACCTCTAAACTCTTACACCCTAAACCCCTAAACCCTGAACCCTTAAATACTAAACCCTAAACCCTACACCCTAAGCCCTAAACCCTCAAATCCTAAACCCTGAAATCCTGACACCCTTACCCCTAAAGCCTTTGGAGGCCTCAGCCCTAGACCTTCAAACTAGAACCCAAAGTTCGGTCAGCCCTTGGCCCTATTTTTTTTCGGTTTTAGGATTTAGGGTTTGGGGTTTAGGGTAATTTAAGGGGGTTAAGGGTTGAGGGTAATTTGAGGGTTTAGGGTTTAGGGTAATATAAGGGTTTAGGGTTATAAGCCTAAGCCCCTAAAATCCTCCTTAGCCCTTGATGCATCCCGGCGGGAGGGCACGATCCCACTCTCAAACCTGCCGAATTGAGCTCCTCTGCGCCAGGTTTAGGTTTTAGGGGTGTAGGGTTTAGTAGTTTAGGGATTTAGGGGCATAGGGGTTTAGGATTTAGGATTTAGGACTTTGGGTTTAGGTGTTCAGAGGGTAGTCATGGATGCTAACTTAAGGAAGGTGTAGCGATGTTCAGGCCCATAAGAGGACATTGATTGACACCAGTGCTGCATGTTTGAGTCAACGACAAACCATGAGTCCTGAACCCTACAGGAGAAGCCAGAAAGTTGGAACATCATTATCCCCATGCCCGTAAGGTAAAGGATAAGGGATCCTAGCACTAATCCTCCTAAATCCATGTTCCAACTTTCTGGGATTCACTCTAAACCCTAAACCGAGAACCCTGAACCCTGAACCCTAAACCCTAAAAACCCTGAACCGGCGTCCTCTACCAGCGCCCCATCTTGACTGCTTTCTCGCCACCTTCAGCGTTCGCTTCGTCGGAATCGGATGTCTTCATCCCTTAACCCCAAACCCCCTAAGCGCTAAACTCTAAGCCCTAAACTCGGTTTAGGGTTTAGGGTTTAGGGTTTAGGCTCTAAACCCCAAACTCTGAATACTAAACTTAACCCTGATGTTGGTTTTGCCGGGTCTTGGGCTTGTTTGTGCAGTCCAGTGCTTCCACAAATCCTGGCGGCGCTATGGTCACGGAGTTGGCTGGACATCTGATTCCCTGAACCCTAAACCCTAAACCAATATGTCCCAAGAGCCGGCTGAGATGAACATGCCCATAATGCTGAACCGTTAAACCCCAAACCTACATACACTACACTAGAATACACCCCAAGGCCCTTAAGGGCTTGGGTTTCGGGTTTAGGGTTTAGATGGGCTTGGGGCCTAGATCCTGAACCTAGACTTCCGCAAGCCACTTCTCCGGCATCGGCCAGTCGTGGAAACGCCAGGGTCCTCAGTCATCGGAAGAGTGGCCGAAGAGCACTACTTAAAGGATCATGGGACTTAGTCAGTAGGCTATAATTGGGGTTATAAGTCCCCTAGGTGGGGTTGATAGTAACCTACTTATGACCTTGCCTACTAAGTTCCATGGGCCTTTAAGTAACGTTTGGGAGTTATATGTTGAGGGTTTCTTGGGAACAGGGTGTGGGCTTAAGCTGGAGGGTTTTGCAGTGATATACTGAAGAGCACCAGACACCTCGGGCATAAGAACAGGGTTTGGGGAGGTAGTAAAGCTACAGTCTAGAGCTGTCAAGATATAACGGGAAACATAAAGGGATGGTAACTTCTATGAATCATTAGGTATTCAGCCCTATATTGCTTTGGGCGGTTTGAGGGTGTTGAGCTTTGTGTTTAAGAGTTATTGTTTGTATACTATGATATACCCCAAACCTCAAGGACGAAATGACCCTTAAAAGTAGGGGCCCTATATCCATATACTATGAATCCCTATATGGTATATGAACCTTAAACCCTTTTAGGGTCCATTTCGTCCTTAAGGAAATCCTACACGACTGATAAGGCTCCTGTGTTACTAAACGCAAACAACCCTATTCTACTGGTCAGGCCCTCTGAATTAAAGGCTGGACTCCTTCATGCTCAGGCAGTATCCAAAACCTTATTGCTAGCTAGGAGACCAACGCTACCTCCACACACAACATCGCATCCATGCGATAGTACGACAATTGAAGAATAACGCCACTGTCTTTCGTTACCTCGTTTTGCCGTGCAGGGAGAAACTCCACTGCTTGGCTTCTCCCGGCAGCAACTCCGCTGCTGGAGTTGAAAACATGCACGTATCATCCGACTCCGACTCCCAATCGGCCCTGCGTCAGTCGTAGTCCCGCTGCTTATCCAGCACTGCCACGCTCTTGCTACCCCTAAACCCCAAACCCCAAAACCCTAGGCAAGCAGGGGGTTTTGGGTTGGGGGTTTAAGGGTTTTGGGGTTTAGGGTTAACTTGCACTGAAAGTTCCTGAGCCGTTTGTCCAAGGACGACATCACTTTGGGCAAATCGTGCTCAACGGCGGCCTCGTTCGCTCTTGCCCAAGCGGCTCGGAACGGATGTTGCTGCTGCCGACTGCCGAATCTCCTGATTCTGTGCTCCCATGAGCATCGACAATCTTCACGATTGCGTCCGCATATCAAAAGCCCAGCAAAAATAAACCAAACTTTTTTTTGGAAGGTCCGGTTTCGTGGTTTGGCTCGCCCATAGTAGCAACCCCGGATGTCGAGGACGCTGTTGCAGAACAAGGCTGTGCTTCATTTACACAAAACTACTGCAGATCCCGTGAGATTCTGTATTCCTCTCAAATAGCCAACTAATCACAAAGGATACCCCCTAAACCCTAAATACCACTTAGAAAGACCTTGGGAAAGGGACAGAGCCGTGAGCAGCAACCTTGAACGTTCATTCAAGAAACCTAAAGCTACGGACAGGGTTTAGGGTTTAGGGTGAGTAAACCGTTGAATGCCCCTTATGGACCCTTCAAGAACCCTTTCAGTGTTAGTTGCTTGGGGCGTGGTCTCTTAAGGGTTTAAGGTTCAGTGGTTAGGCGTTTTTGGTGGATGTGGGGTTGAACTGCAAATATCGACTCCTCAAGAGCCCTTCTTTGATTTCCTGAGTCCAAGAAGCTCGTGGCAACCACCAGGCCTCAGATGTTGCACCGTTTCTTCTAGGCTTCTCTGAGGCCCTAAACCCTAAACCCTACTTCAGGGTGCTTAAGGGCCTCTTCATCTGGACTTTTGAAGGACCCAAGGAGAAAGCTAAAGACTTTTGTTTAATAATGGTTCCCTACTTAAAGGATCATGGGACTTAGTAAGTAGGTTATAATTGGGGTTATAAGTCCCCTAAGTGGGGTTACGCTACTTATAACCTACTTATAACCTTACTTACTAAGTCCCATGAGCCTTCAAGTACATTCTCTTCGTGCTGGCATACCTAGGCGCCTCAACAATATGGGGTTCTATCACGCGGCTACGTTGAGGACCCCAGTGGGTCAGAATACGGTTGATTGTATAAATCCTGCATGACCCATGATAAGGAATATACCGTAATTCCCATAGTTTAGGGTCATTAAGGTACTGTAGGATTTCTATCATCAACCGTAGTGTTGCGAGGTATGCTATAGAGCACAGTTTTATAGGGACTAAAACTATCTATATCGATCTGTCCATCTACCTATCTGTCTATCTATGACTGTACTTCTACATATATGCATATATCTATATATGTAGATGATACGGTATTTGTAATGTGTGTAAACCATAAACACACATACGGGAACAAGCAGTCTTGCAAATTCTTCAGACCTCTGTCTTTACCCGAACTCCAAACAGCAGAATTAATGACTGACCACCAGTTATAATCCTTCTCAGCCGCGCCCAAACTTTATAGGGTTTAGGGGTTTGGAGGTTCAGCGTTAAGAGGTTTAGGCCTAAACCTGAACACTAAATCCAACAAGGCCTGCGCAGCAAATGCTTCGAAACTTCAACTCTCAAGCCTTCAGCTTTGCCCCTTGCGCCGGCCGTTTAAATTTGGGGGCACCTCAGTGCTAAGTAAGCACACAACTATTGCGGGCTCTTGAGGTTAGGGTTGGGGAGTTAAGAAGTGTTGTAGTATAAGCCAGACATCTCTACTACTCAGCCCAAAACCTCAAACAGGCCTCAGAGCGCGATCAGAAAACCCACCCCCCGCTTTGAGGGTTCAGGCCTTGCAGGACTATTTGAAACAGGAATATCCATGAAGGAAGGGGAAGCCCTAAACCCAAAACCCGAAAACCAAACCCCAAACCCTAAACCTGGCTTTCCGGGAGAACCGCAACAGAGTTCAAGACTCTCGGGAGAGACTTTTCGAACAAGCTAGCTGCCTTAATCATTTGGAGCTATCGCAGGGCTTAATACATCGGGCCTCTACAATCTGTAGATACGGGGCCCTGGTCGCTGGAAGAAGTTGCTGGGGGCTATATAGTATGTTTGAAGATGCAAATAAAGAACCTTGCTGACATCATATTTCTAATCACTAAGGTTTCAACATCGTCTACATGGCCATCGTCACAATTGCTAGCATAATGAGGCTGCAAGATTCCCTGAGAGCCCAATACGCCGTAATAAAGGAATATAGCTGAAATCCTAATATGAAGCCCCCTATAGCTTAAAGTATATTCCTTAATTAGAGAGGTTGGGCTCTCTGGGTTGTCATTGCTGTGAGTAGTGCTGGAGCTCTTAAGAGTAGGATGCCCAGTAACCTAGGAATAAAAAGGGCTCCCTTTTTTGGCAGGAACCTAGGACTACAAAAGGGCAAAAGCTGGCAACCCTTGACGATCCTGCAGCCCTGCAAGATGCAAATTGGAGCACCTTTTTCCTGCTTCAGCTGATGGCGAGTTCCCTCAAGTACTGTTGATGGACAAAATCCTGCATTACTCGTTATAAGGAATATACCATAGTTCCCATAGTTTCAGGTCCTTAAGGTCATGCAGGATTTTGTCCATCAACAGTAGGATTCCTTCTTTTGCTCCCAACGATACAACTTACATTACTTGCACAACAAGAACCGTAAAAAAGGGACCCTAATTCAGAACACTCTCCTGGTGACCGGAGCTCTCTGTGTCACGGCCGGCGTCCTCGCACCTCGCAGGGCTGCTGGCTTCAAGAAGCCTGTTTCTAGCTCTCTTTCAAGAGTTCTAGAGATATGCAGGGGCCTGACTTTATAGAAGCTTCATTTTGTGAGGGGGTCTGGCTTGGGGGTTTACGGCTTCTGCCAAGACCCTCAGCATCAAAACCAATAGAATCCTTGTAAGAACCCGTGCAAAACCCGCCAAACAAGTAAACACGTCGGTCCAACGGATGATGATATCAATCCTGCACTACCCATAATAAGGAATATACCATACTTCCCATAGTTTAGGGTCCTTAAGGTAATGCAGGATTTATATCATGACCCTAAACCCTAAACCCTCTTAAACCCTAAAACCCTATAGATCCCTTCAAGGAGCCCCTTAAAGGTACCCTTCTAGATCCCTTTAAAGGAACCCCAGGATTTTCAGAAGAAGGACCATCCTGCAGTCCTGCCCCCCCTGCAACTCCCAGGTCTCTCTGCACTTGTTTACTATAGGGTTCTTGATGATTAGAATTTAAGGTTTGGGGACCCTTTAATCCTATAAATCTAGTAAGGAACCCCCCCCCCAAATAGTACTGGTAATGATTTAGGCCCCTATAGTACTCTTTTGCTGTTTGGGAGTCAAGCCTTGCGACACAAATCTCTCTAAGATTACCGCCCCGGCCCTGCAACGAAACGCCTTCAGTCCGAAGATAAGTAAAGCCCACCCCGCCCTCAAAACACGCCTTCAAAACTGAACTGTTCGTTCCGAGCACCCAAGCCCTCCCCAAACCCAACAATCATAACGGGAAGAACCGAACAGCCTTTAAACACAGGAACGCTTGCCAATATTGAGCATCGACAAGTGCCTTACACCATGAAACCCAAAAAGCCCGCAATCCCACGAACCAAACACCAAAGGGCCTGAACAAACCAAAATGGCACCAACACTCCACAAACCTTCAACCCTAAAAGCCTTCAGAGCCCTTAAAGGCCCGTAAACCCTAAACCCTACACCCTAAAAACCCTAAGAGCCCCCTAAAGGCCCCTAAACCCAAAACCCTAAACCTTAAAAGCCCCTAAAGGCCCCTAAACCCTAAAAGCCCTAAGAGCCCTAAGAGCCCTAAAAACCCTAAGACTTAGGCCCTAAGAGCCCTTAAAAGGCCAACACTAGCGGCCTCAGAACTCGTCGTCGTCACCACCCGCCGCCGGAGCAGGCGTCTTGGGGGCTTCGGTGCCTTGTCTGACGGGAGGCCAAAAGGGTTTAGGGTTTAGGGTTCAGGGTTTAGGGTTCAGGGTTTAGGGTTTAGGCTTTAGGGCCAAACCACAATGGGCTATTAGACCCTAAAGATCCCTATTAGGACCCTATTAAGGGTACAGGCAAGCGCTTACGTCATGGCTAAGTCGTGGCTTTGGGCTCTCCCCCCATCTACACGCAAGATTTCAAAAGTCATGGCTAAGTCCTGGCTTTGGGTCTTCCCCCCATCTACACGCATACATGCAGGCAGATATGGATGCACTCTTGGGGTTTCATGGCTAAGTCCTGGCTTTGGGTCTTCCCCCCATCTACACGCATACATGCAGGCAGATATGGATGCACTCTTGGGGTTTCATGGCTAAGTCCTGGCTTTGGGTCTTCCCCCCATCTACACGCATACATGCAGGCAGATATGGATGCACACTTGGGGTTTCTGAAGAGCCTACTCTGAAGAGGCGGCCAGCCTTTTTTCACTTGCCTGCCCCTGACTTCTTGATATCCGAGAGAGAGATGAAACGCTGCTTGTATTCTTTCTTCCAAAAAGAATACCAAGCCTTCCTTGCCTTAGCCGTTGCGAAGTCTCCCTTGTCCCAGCTCGTATTCCGAAAGTGGCTGGCCAAACTGGACTGTTTGGGTTTACCAGAAACGATCCACGACACGAAAAGCTCCAGCACACCATCAAACTCGGGGATACTGCCATCCAGGGCTTGCAAATCTGCCGCAGGGAACACTTCAGTGATCAAATCCGTGATGCCTTTGGCTGAGTTCAAGTCAAAGACCGGCTCGGCAATGTTGCTGCTGCTGCCTTTGGGATCTGGCCCATCCGCCTCATCCTTGGCGTTCGGTGCCCCTGAAGCAGGACCAGGTTGCTGTGGGAGCACAGGCATCATCGGCACCATCGGAGTGTCAGCCGCTGCATTTGCCGCGGGCTTCTGGGCCTTGCGCACAGATTGCATGAAGTCGCCCACTCCTTTGGCAAGCTGGAGCTCCATGTCTGTCTGGGGTGTAGCTTGTGCCTGTAAGGGTTTGTGCCAACCGGGCTTTCGCCCGGACTGGTACAGCTCCTCTGTGGCCACGTCGAAGTTGGCGTTGGGCTTTCCGCAGCGTGAGCAATAACGGGCTGTGACGGCGATCATGGCTTTGCAGCCGTCGTGGCCGCACGGAGATTTGGCCGGTGCCACCACGGTGAGCAAATCCAGAGCTGCGGATGCTTTGCGTACTGCCAATCACACGAGTGCTTGGGACGGAAGCACATGTTGCAGTGATCGGATAGAGAGTATGTCTTCCCATCAAGATTGCCAAATCGGCAGGTCCAAGGCCAAGGAGACATAGACGCTGTTGCTTGGTGAGGGCATCCGCCTTGTCAGTCTCGGGCGAGGGTGGGTCGAAGTTAACTGGCCGCTTTTTTGGTGTTGTGAAACTAGCCATGGCGAGTCGCGACTGCAATGACCCTGCGTAACTGGAAAAACCTAAAGGAAACACTTGCTGTGAAACTTGGAGCCGGAGACACAGAGCAAATCGTGGGATGCGATTACATCTGCAGGCTACTGTATCAGGAAGGCCCTCGGTCCTGCACTCGCGATGTGACCAGCTTGCACAGGTGCGGGCTCCTGTGTGGCTGAGCACGCAGATAGCAAATCTCAATGCCCTAAGCCTACGAGGTAAGCTGCAGAAGCAACCTGCAAGCCTCCCAGTTGGACCACCGCCCAAACAGCCCTTGGCAAGCCTCGCCCGCCAGGATGCGGTCGAGCAGATCGGCACGAAGGCGAGTGACCGTTCGCCCATCAGGATATGGAACTTGCCACGCATCGCATTGCCCCACTAAGTCCGCAAAACTCAGGCGCAATATCTGCGATTCGCTGAGTTTTTTGCGCTTGGGAGCCATTTCGTGAAACAGCTGCCGGCCGACATGCAACAGTTATCAAGGCACAAACACAACAGGCTCAGGCATCTGTGAATGTAATGGCCTGTGCATCCATGCGTTTTGAATAGAAACACCATCTACACGCAGGGTTCAAACACTCGTCCAAACATAACTGATATGATACTGTCCTGTTCCTGACATGCTAAACACCATCTACACGCATGGAACGCAACGACTTCTTTACGAAAGCAAGGACTTAAGCAGTTCCTTGTAGATTAAGGTACCCATAAGGTCTAATAGCCCATAGTGGAAAGGGAGGTTTAAGATTCTTGGGGTAGGGATTCCTTAATATGAACCCTATTATGGGAACCCTAATCCCTACTAAACCCCCAGAGGCTAAAACCCCGTTTGGCCTCCTATGATTGTCTTTCGTGGCATTTCCATGTAAGTGGTTGTCAAAATTAGGGTCCCTTTTTGGGTACCCTAAATATTAGGTGCCGTACTATAAAAAGGGCCCAAAAAGGGACACTAATTTTGATAGCCACCCATGTAAGCTGTTCAACGGTTCTGTTGCAGTGCTTGCTGGGATTCTGTATATGTGTGCCTTGTTTAAGCGGGCGAGCTCAGAAGGGTTGATTACAAGTTTTGTTGGAAGGTTCTAGACTTTGAAGTTTAGGCCCATTGCATTAGCCCATGCTCCTTTAGCGTTTCTGAAATTGACCTCTGCTTCTTGCGGTCCAGACCCTGCCTGCCTGTGCCTGCTTCATTCTGTAGCCCAATCTGGTTCACATGTGTTCCTTCGCTGTTTCGTTTTGCATATCTTGCACTTACCTTTCGTAGAAGACAACAACTGCATCTATTGCACGCGCCCATTGGAGTATATTACAGTTATATATTTTGAACTAGAATAGGTACCTACTCGGGCTTCTGAATCTAAAGCAAACCCTTCGTAACACCCATCGAAAATCCTCGCAAGGCCTCCCCTTCCCAAAACAAAGCTCGCTTAGGGAGGTGAGCTCCGGGGTCTTGGGCTCCTGAAAGGGTTGCCGACAAGGTTCTATAAGCGTGGTAGAATTGGAAACGTAAGCTGTAGGGTTGGGCCCTACGAATCCCCTACAATCTTTTGCGCGCCCCGTTCAAATCCCCACACGCTATCGACGCTAGCCCCCCAATGCAGAAGGCCTAAGAAACCGATGTCATGATCCCTTGCAGCAACCCCTTGCAGTAACCTTTCTAGGTTTCTCCTATATCAACCCTTCTGGCTATTCATAGTACGTATTTTCTAGTACTTCTTATAGCAACCGTTATTTCTTATAGCAGCCCTTTTAGTCTTATAGTTATTCTAAAGGTAACCCTTCTAGTAATTCTTATACTGGGTTGACCTTTAAACACCGTGAAAACTATTTACACATCGGGTCCCTTATAAACCCGAATAAGGAAAATGAAAAACATCCCAAAATCCAACCTAGTATAGTAGGACCTAGAGTAGGCCCTTGTTCCCTTTTTTAAGGGTTCCGGTTCCCTTATTAGCCCCTTTAAGCCAAAAGGGGCACCCTGTTTACTCCTAGTCCTAGTCTTGATGGCTAAGGCATGGAGCTCGCAGGCGCTTCGGCGTCCGCCTTTGCCCCGCCGGCCTCCGGGACGCAATGGGGCCTACATCACTAGAAAAGGGCTCCTACAAGGTTCCGTTTTCATTTTATAGTCACTAGAATGGGGCTCCTACAAGGTTTTGCTTTCTTTTTAAAGCCTAAATCACTAGAATGGGGCTCCTATAAGTTTTGTTTTAAATGTTGGGGTGACGTCCCTTTTTGTATGTCTGCCTGCGCGGCTCCCAACATCAGACCTTATAAGGGTTTAGGGCTTTGGGTGTAGGGCCCCGTAAGAGTCATCACTAGAACTTAGAGGCTCTCATATACTACCATTATGGAATTATATAGGTCCTAAAACCATAATAAACCATAACCCCAGAAACTCCAATAATATCCCTTAATCAAGGAATATTCCTGAAGTCAGACTAGGGATCCTACTACAATTTAAGGTATATTCCTTAGTTAAGGGATATTGGAGTCTCTGGGATAAGGACGGTATTTTGGGACCTAGTTCCATAATGGTAGTACATGAGGAGCCGAGCCTCTGGGGACAGGTTCCTCTAAGGGCTCCTGTAACCGTTGCTTCAAGCGCAGAGTCCTACGAGACAGAGGAGCCTTATATTAGAGTTTTAGGGTAGAATTTTCCCGAATTATGTAGTTGCGAGTACCGTATTACTACTTGTATTTAGGCTTCTATGTTGGGAGATTCTTCCTTCGTTCAGAAGACAAGGCCTAGGAATAGCCTGAGGGACTGAGGCTTTAGGCTGTTTTATAGGAGGTTTAAAGCTCATATGGTTTAGGGCTTAGGCTCTTTTGTGGGTTTACAGTAAGGACCTGAGAAGGTTGCACGAGTTTGACGATTACCAGTATGAGGACAACTGCGGCGGTGCGAGTAAAGTGTCATCAAGGTAGGCTTTGCCGTCACCGTTCGTAGTGTTCCTGTTGCCACCGCCATCTTATGTTGAAAGATCTCTTGAAGAGCAGCACAGTGCCGCAGGCTCCAATTACATGGCCAGGCTAGTGGAGTACATTATGCCCCGTTTTCAGGTTGCACTAGTCTGACGTTCTGCAGGAATACCCAGTGGGTCCTGTTTGGGTTCTACGAAGAAATGAGGGCCTGTGTTCTATGCAACCGAACGCAGCATACCTTAAATCGCATTGATGACCACCCTGAAAATTAGACTGAGGTATACTGTTCAAACAATTCTAGAGCCTGTGGGAACTGGTTCAACTTCAACAATCCTTCTTAACGCCGACAAGCCGTGGAAAGCCTATAAACACAATATGCAATTCCAACCAACCCATACTAAAACTCCATAACATATTCAGCAAAAGGGGCAAGCCGCTTCCAACGCCCTTTCGACAGCATGAATGGTAGAAGCCTGAAGAATCACCATAGTTTCCCGTAGCCTTCCTGAATAAGTTGTAGTGGAATATACGCCCAAACCCTAGACTATTTTCTTTAGCCCCCCCCCCCATACACAACCCTCAGAGTAACACTTATATTGCACCCCTGGAAGCACCCTTGAAGAAACCTTCTTCTGGTTTATGGAGACCACTATGTACAGCAAGCGCTCCCCTCTTCAAGAGTCCCTGAACCCCAAACCTCAAACCACTAAATCCCAAACCCTGTAACCTTAATCCAAACACCCTGATCCCTAAACCTCAAACCCCTAAATTCCCAAAGTTCCTAAATCCCAAACCCTAATCCCTAAACCTCAAACCCCTGAACTCCCAAAATTCCTAAAACCCATACCCTACACGAAGTAAACACGAAGCTCGGCCGCCTCCGTGGCCGCCGGCGACCCGCCGTGCGTGAGGCGGAAGACCCAAGCGGCCACTGCGCCGCCCAGCACCTTTTTATGGGTTTACGGTTTGGGGTTTTAGGCCTCCTAAAAGGGTTCCTTAAAAGGTATCTCCAAGGGTTCTATAAGGGTTTAGGGGCTTAAGGGTTTTGGGGTTTCATTTAGGCTTGGTTTAGGGCTTACCTAGACCCCACAACTACCTTTCATTCTACCCTACATGACCACTATTAAGGACCATAAGGGCTCCAATAAAGGGCTCTTGGGGGTGCTGGTAGGGTTCCCGGTTTAGTGACTAGGGCATGGTTCAGTGTTTCGGTCGTGAGTTTTACTAGACCTAAGAGTAACCTAGGAATAAAAAGGGTGCCCTTTTTGGTATAAAGGGGGTTATAAGGGAACCGAAACCCTCAAAAAGGGAATAAGGGCCTACTCTGGGTCCCAGTTTAGGGATCAAAACGAAGCACTGCCTCAGACGTGACATTGTAGAGTGGCATTTGGTCTAGAGTTCAGGCTTTAGGGTTTTGTGTTGACGTGACGTTCTAGAGTGGCTTTGGGTTTGGGGGTTGGGCTTCAGGGTTTAATTTAGGGTATGACAAGTGCAATATATAGGGGCCTGAATAATTAGAAAAGGGCTTTAGTCATAGTATACTACAATTATAATAAGGAAACCACCAAAATAGTATTGGTAACTATTTCGGGCCCGCCTATATTAACTGTTGGCTTGAACACTCTTGGGCTGCAGGGTTTTGACGTTGGCGCATCCCTGGCAGCCCGCCTCCGATAGTGCGAAGAGGACAAAGTTCGAGAATAGGCCGACCTGTACACAATCCAAGTGCTCTGCTACTTAACGGCTCAGGGGACTTGGAAAGTAGGTTAGTACTTGGGGTCATCCTAACTTTAACCTACTTTTAACCTTACCTACTAAGACTGAGTCCCTAAGCCTTTAAGTAGATTGAAACGCACTTATTGAATTTGAAGGTGTGACGGTCAACCCTGCTATTTCCCCTACATGGGAAACATGAATCTAAAAACGAGCATCCTCAGACATAGGGGGAGGGGGCTCTCAATTCTTGGCACCCTCCAGGGCCATGATTTACAGAACTAGTCACATTGACATAACTACTATTTGCTTAAGAAACCACCAAAAAATAAAAATAATAATCCCTATATTACCCCCATAAGGAATATATTTTTTATTTTTTGGGGGTTCTTAAGCAAATAGTAGATAAAGCTTGTGGCCAAACCCTTAAACTCGCAAACCTTACTCTCATGGTCCCGCTACAGTCTTCGTTTCGGGGGTCTTTGGGCCTGCGGCCTGTGTCGGGTGTAGGGCACCCTAAACCCTAAACCCTAAACCCTAAATCCTAAACCCTAAACCCTAAACCCTAAACCCTAAACCCTAAATCCTAAACCCTAAACCCTAAACCCTAAACCCTAAACCCTAAATCCTAAACCCTAAACCCTAAACCCTAAACCCTAAATCCTAAACCCTAAACCCATCTCAAGTTGCGTCCGGGTTGCCCCAGCGTGCCCCGGATTCACCACGTTGCTCATGTAGATGCCCAAGGACACCGCCGGATTCAATTCGCCTCATGCAGTGAGAATGAACGAAATTGGTCCCTAAACCCTAGACCCCTGCAACCTAAACCCCTAAACACGTAAACCTCTAAGACCCTAAACCCGCAAACCCCTAAACCTCTCAGACCCTAAACCCTAAACCCCCCCTAAACCCTAAACTACCCCTAAACATCTAAACCCCTGAACCTTAAACCCCATAACAGCCAGAATGACATGAGCTCAAGCGATGCCGGGGCTGCTCACGAAGAACAACGACAACGGACCCTAAACCCTAAATGGGAGTTTCCGAAATAGGGGCCCTAACATAGTACCCTAAATAGTAGGATCCTTTTTCTAGGGGCCCCCAAATAAGGTACCCCCTAATCCCGGAAACTCCCAAATCAAACCTGAACCCTAAACTTTAAACCCTGAAAAAACAAAACCTGAAGCCCTAAACCCTAAACTCTTAAACGAAGACCTTAAACCCTATAAACCCTAAGCACAAAAAAAACCCAAAACCTGCACCCTTCCATCACCCTTCTGTAGGAACTGCCTCCAGAGATGGCAGAGGAAGCGAAGCCGCCAACGGTAACCTGCGTGGCTTTCCGGGTCTCCGGCGGGCTCAGAGTTTAGAGTTTACTGCAGGGTTTAGGGTTGGGGGTGTAGGGACCCTCAGGCTGTAAGCACTCATATTTTAAGGTTTAGGGTTTAGGGTTTTAGGGTTTAGGGTTTAGGGTTTAGGGTTATATTTTAAGGCATTGGGGCCCAAATACCATTCTAGGTAAAGCTTTTGTATTTTGAGTTTGGGGGTAAAGGTTTGGTGATGTAATCCTGACAGGCCAGACCTTATCATACCGAAAGCATTCCACCATACCAAGATTCTTGGATCGGTGCTGAAGTAGAGGTACACTCTAAACACCAAACCTGCATCCTAAACCTGGATGGGAAGGTTCAAGGCTCAGGCTGTTGTAGTTAGGCTCAGGCATCCCGTTTACTACTATTTGCTTAACAAACCCCCCAAAAAATAGAAATAATAATTCCTATATTACCACCATAAGGAATATATTTTTTTATTTTTTGGGGGTTCTTAAGCAAATAGTAGTTTATAGGGGCATTACACACTAAAGCGAAAGGCATCATTGCTGTTCATGCAGCATTCGACAGGCGTAGGCCAAAACTTGCCTAGATTCGAGGTGAAAGAGGGGGAACAAGCGATAGTTGGTGATCACGCGGCTTGCATATATTTAATTATATAGCACTGAGAAGTACTATAGCAAGAATAAGAAAAGCAACAATAATAGTGATAATAGTGCTAATCGTAGTAGTAAAGATAATAACAGACGTAATACTGATACCAAAAAACAATCATACTAATTATGCTAATAATATGTAATAATACAAAAACTAAGAGTATCGTATAAGACCAAAATACCAAACTACGTATATCATATAGCATCCATCAGAAGTAATATAAGCTTACATAATCTAGGATATTGAGTAGCCCTTTTCGAAGAGGGGCACCCTTTTTCCTACTATTCGGTCTGAATAGTAAGGGGACCCTGAAATGAAAATGGCATAAAAGCTACTACTCAGGAACCTGGATAATGATTGTTTTGGCTGATAGCACTTCACTAGTTAAGCCCGAGTCACGCAAGCGCCGATGGCCAGGCCAAAGTAGGTATTCTGCTTCCTTTGCTGTGCTGGAATCTCTGCTTTCAAAGTTTAAGCCAGCCAGTAAAGACCCAGGAGTTTTGAGCAATTAGGATTTAGGGTTCCTACTTGGACAGAGAGAGAGAGAGATAAGGAACACGAAACACAACATGAAGTAAGGAATATATTGAGGAAGGAAGAAACGAATGCATGTATTCATGCGTGCACATAAGTATGCTTGTAGGAAACGAGGCATGAGTTGTGCGTACTGCATGTAAGCGACCTCTGTATGCCAGCATGATTTAATTTGTAGTGGCATCCAGAAACATACGCGCATAACAAAAACATACGTGCATACATGACATGCATGCATGCCTGCATCTCTCTCTCTCTCTCTCTCTGTCTCTGTGTCTGTCTGTCTCTCTCTCTCTCTCTCTCTCTCTCTATACATACATATATATATATATATATAGATTTATTATTCACAAACACATACAGATATACATACGTACATGTGTGTGTATAAATGAACATATGTGTATATATATATATATGTGCATGTATTCATTCCCAATGTATGTCTTTGTTTGGTTGCTTGTATATTGAGGAGTCCAAAAGACATATGCTGCATGTTTCGGCAAACGATTCTCAAGTACTATGTCAAATGCTTGCCCACCGTCGTCCGAGCTCACACCTTCTACTTGTTTTTAAAGATTTGTGTCGTGGTCTGATATCTTCGATGGTCCCCACACCCTACACCCTAAACGCTGTAACATTCATCAGTATGCACCCGGTTGGCCAGGAACCCTCAACCCTAAACCCTGAACCCCCAAACCCTCGTTTAGGGTTTAGGGTTTAAGGTCTAGGGAACCCTGAAAACCACATGCCCTAAAACCCCGAACTTTGAACCCTGAAGCCTTAAGCTGGCTGAAGATCTCCCCGACACTCAACACCGGGCCACGTTTTCCACTCTGCCGGGGTGTCCGTGGTGGCCACCGTCAACACCACCTCCAGGTTTGCTTCTGATTTTTTTTGCGAAAAGTGCTCAAAAAGATCTCTCGGGCGGGAGGGGAGGCTCAAGGTTTAGATGATGATTCAGGTTTAAAGGATTTGGGGCTTAGAACTTTTTAGCTCTTTCATTGAATTCTGCGCGGTCTGCCGGCAAAGGCCGAAAACCCATTGAGCAACCAGAACCCCTTTGTTCTGCTTCCGAAGGGGCATAGGCGAGGATCATGGTGAAGAGGAGCTCTGCCGCGCACGCTTGTCCCACCTGACCGCTCTTTGAGCGGAGGAGGGCCCTCCGGGCTTTGAAGCTTTTGGGCTCTAATATACTGTAGGGGCTTAGAAAATTAGAACAAAGTTTTTTTTGGGGGTGCCATTGACTATGTTATAAATATCATAAGGAACCCCAAACAATAGTGGTGGTTGGAAAAAGCCCCTATATTGCACTCTATAAGTAGCATCTAGTGTGGACCATTTGGAGCCTGAAGGTAGTTAAAGGCTCATGGGACTTAGTAAGTAGGGATATAAGTAAGTTTTAAGTAGGATAACCCCACCGGGGACTTATAACCCCAAGTTTAAGCTACTTACTATGTCCCATGATCCTCTAAGTAGTTCAGCAAAACCAGGGCCGTGGCCTGGTTTCGGTATCTTCAGAAAGCTGTGTCCGAGGGTGGCGGCTCTGGACGTTTTTGATTTGGCCTGTAGGGCTGGGGAGAATTGAGGGTTTGTTTTGTTGGACTTCAGGATTTGCGGGGGGAGGGTGCTGAAGTTTATAATTGGGACAGCCCCGCTTAGGGTACTCCTCGCCCAATTTTGGCAAGCCATCACACTTGCACCCTATGCTCACTTCCTAAACTGAAACAATTGAGGTCGCATCCGCTGATCCTTTCAGTATTGCCGAACCGGCGGAAGCCAGCCTGGTACTTTTTCCCCGGTTGAAGCACGATCGACATCTTCGCCATCCTGATGGGGGTGTCTTGTGAGATTCCGACGAAAGTCAAGTCAGAGCAACAATGCCAACGACAGCGCTCAGCTACAACAACTGCAGTTATATTCCTCCTCCTCACTACTAAACTACAACTCCTACTACTGCTACTACTACTACAACTCCTACTACTGCTACTGCTACTGCTACTACTACTACTACTACTACCACCACTCCTACTTCTACTACTACTGCTACTACTACTTCTACTACTACTACTACTACTACTACTACTACTACTACTACTACTACTACTGACTACTGACTACTGACTACTACTACTACTACTACTACTACTACTACTACTACTACTACTACTACTACTACTACTACTACTACTACTACTACTACTACTACTACTACTACTACTACTACTACTACTACTACTACTACTACTACTACTACTACTACTACTACTACTACTACTACTACTACTACTACTACTACTACTACTACTACTACTACTACTACTACTACTACTACTACTACTGCTACTACTACTACTACTACTACTACTCCGGCTGCTACCACTACCACTACCACTACCACTACCACTACCACTCCCACACTACTACTACTACTACTACTACGACTACTACTACTACTACTACTACTTCTTCTTCTGCTCCTGCTACTACCACTGCTACTGCTACTGCCCGCCTAAGTCCCTCGACACTTTTGGCGGCCCCAAAAACCTTATGAGCATCAGCATGTCACAAGGATGTCCCTGCCTTGTTGGGCTTCGTTATGAGGGCATGCGTATGGGACACAATCCTAAACCCTATGCAAACGCTTTTGTTGTTTTCTATAGTTTGCGGGGGCCAGAATTTCAGGGTTCAGGGGTGATCCCCTCCAGTGATCTGTGGTCGTCGTGATGCCGGTTTAGAAGTCTGCGACAAGAACGGTTTGGGGTCTTGGGTTTAGGGTTTAGGGCCTAGGGAGTGAGGCCTGAGGGTCTGCCTTACTTAGAGGATCATGGGACCTAGGGTTCCTTAAAGGGCTCCTTAAAGGGTTTAGGGATCTATAATATAAGGGTTCTATAAGGGGTAGTTTAGGTTACTTAGAGGATCATGGGACTTAGTAAGTAGCTTATAATTGGGATAATAAGTCCCCTAAGTAGGGTTATCCTAGTTATAAGCTACTTATAACCTTACTGACTAAGTCCCATGAGCCTTTAAGTAGGGTTTAGGTTGGCTCACCCGCACAAGCTCCGGAGGCTCCATGTTCTAAACCTTCCCATCCCCAAAACTAACCAGAACCCCTCCATACCTGCGAAATCCTAAACCCCCAAGCCCGAAACCTCGACCCGTACATCGCCCTAAACCCTAAACCCTTACACCCTATACCCTAAACCATAGGAACGTTTTGGACTTTCAGGTGAGGCTCGCGGAGTTCATCTGAAAGAAGGCCGACGTGATCCCAGCGAGGAGGCCCCCAAAGAGTTGGCAAAGCATGTAGCAAACCTCTGTCTAGGGCTCAAGGTTCAAGGTCTACCTGTACCAAAGAACCTACCTTTTTAGGGTTCCCTAGTATGATTTCTTCATATAAGTCCTTAAAAACGTAGGTTATTTGGGGTTGAGGTAGGGCCTAAGGATTTGTGAAAGTTGAGGGTGTTGTGCTGTTGGGCATACCCATAGGCCCCATAGTAGATCCTGTTTTGGATTCCCTTATAGAATTCTAAATCTGAACCCTAAACAGGAACTAGTACGGGGCCTATTAGTAGTTTAGAGTATAGGGCCTAGAGATTCGTGAGAGCATCGCGCTACTAAATGGAACTCCATCCCCGATTCTACTCTCCAGAGGCGCGCAAAAACGACATCTAACCGCCCTAAACCCGAAATCTCTTCATCGGAGATCCTCTTATGCAGCGGCAAAGAATTCGAGCAAGCTGAACATCTCCTGAAACGGTCCCAAGCACGGTTCAGTTCAGCAGTTCATGTCTAAACTGACAGTACATACATGCATACGTACACATACGTGTTCGGACAACAACTGCAGCGCATCTTAAGCCGAGTAGTTTTGACATTATATCCTAGTGTGTTCCACGAATCGCACGAATTGGGCGATGTTTGTTGCGGGTAGCTAAGCGAAGTCGGGTCATCTGGGTCTGGCAGCAACCAGCGAAATCACTCGCACCCAACATGGGTCGTAGGCACTCCAGCCGTGATCCAAAGACACGTGGAATACTCTGTTCCAACAACAGCACCGAGTGCTTACGCAATCTACCGGATTCAGAAAGCCCGACCCTCAAGCTCTGAGTTAAGTGTAGCCAAAGCCCTAAATCTAAAACATCCCAGAACCCTGAACCCGAAACCGTAATTTGTACCGCAGGACAAGAGCTGTTTCGACAAGGGGCTGCATCTTTCGCTGTGCACTTCCCGCGCAAGGACACGGCAAGCGTCACGGCTGGGTTCAGGTGGGCGCCAGAGATGTTACCTTTTGGGGATCAGGTTTTTAGGGTTAACTAACTTTTATGTATAGAGAGGGTTTTAATTTAAGGGGCTTTACTGGTACTATAAACCCTCATTGGTTTTAGGGGGTACCCTATTCTGATTGACTTTGGGTTTAAGACTTTGGGGGCAGTTTGCCAAGGTTCAGCGTTTAGGGTGCTAGACACAAAAACACTGAAGCCCCGGACGATACAATGCAATATAATATGATATAATAATATAGCATGTAACATGAGTAGGCTATTCCCGAAACCCAAGCAACAAACCCTCAATTACCACCGCACCACACAAACATCACACCATAAAGCCCTAAAACCTAGACTCTAAACCCTTGCGGTTCGGAAGCTGCAAAACCACCCGGCTACTAAGGGCACGCAGCCGCAATGGCGAGCAAAGCATGCTTCCCTTTAAAGGGAACTCCAAAAAGTTGGAATATGGTTTCAGGGTAGGATAATTGTAATTTACTATAGAAGGGTTTAGGATAATCATATTCCAACTTTCTGGCTTTTACCTTAGGGCTTCTGAAATACTTGCAGCAAACTCCTGGAAGCTAAATCGTTACCATAGACTCCAATACCTTTTCATGAAGGACCTCGTCTTAAGGATCCATAGTGCACTTCAACGAATGTTCGCAGCTATTTATGAAGGATACTTGAGTCTCTGGGTGTAGCTGCGTGAATTTGAAAGTTCCGGGCTTGTGTTTGGAATGTAGAAAGGCTCTTCGAACCTAAATCGCGGAATATTGCAGAAATTTGGGTTTCAAGTTTCAGGCGTTCGGATTCAGGGCTTTGTTTGGAGTGAGTGAGCAAGTGAGTGAGTGAGTGAGTGAGTGAGTGAGGGGTGAGCTTGGGATGTACGGAATAGTGTTTCGGGTATACACTGAGTGCGCTGCCTAGCGAGTAGATCATGCAGGTGAGCGCGGCAGCTGCTGAGAACGCGGTTGCCTTAGATTGCAAACACAGGTCCCGGAACGGATCTCGGTCCGCACTCGGGAGTTGGGGCTTAAGGCTCAATTAAGCGGTTCAGGGTGTAGGTTTCAGCGGCTTGGCTTATGGCTTCGGGGTTTTCTAGTTTAGGGCCAGTCTAGAAATTATGTACGGCTCTTCCATGTCAGGTCAAGTACTTCGGGTCTGGCAAATGCCGAGTCCACGTACTATTTCGGATGATTCGGGGGCTTCCGGTTCAGTAGTTTATCCTGATGGTTAACCCAGCACTGTGCTCTTGATCAGCGCCTCGTGACGGAGTCTAGTCCAAAGGGCCCGAAGCCTAAGTAAACACACCCTGAAATGGAAACCTTGATACTTAGAAATCCTATCCCTTGGGGCTCCTTCACTACTATCATCATGTCAGAATATGCCCCTGAGGTGATAAAAGCCGCTATTCTGTTATGTTTACCCATATACGCCCTAAACCCTAAACCCTAATTACACCCTAAATCCTAAAACCCTAAACCCCAAAGGCCTAACTAAACCCTAAAACCCTAAAGCCTCAAGCCATGAAGCCCATATGGGTGGTTGTCAATATTTGGGTCCCTTTTTGGGTCCTTATTATAGTACGGCACCTAATATATGGGAGTTTCCGAAAATAGGGGACCCGAATATGGTATCCTAAATAACAGGATCCTTATGAAAAGGACCCCGAAATTAGGTACCCCTAATTTTCGGAAACTCCCATATAGGGTACCCAAAGAGGGACCATAATTTTGACAACCCCCCATATCCCAAAGACCCCAGACCGAAACAAAAACGTAGGAACCCTGGGCTGCCACGGCGCAAGCTTAGGGTTTAGGGCTTAGGGTTTAAGGTTTAAGGGTTTAGGGTTTAAGGTTTAAGGTTTAAGGGTTTAGGGTTTAAGGGTTTAGGGTTTAAGGGTTTAGGGTTTAGGGTTTAGGGTTTAGGGTTTAGGGGTTTAGGGTTTAGGGTTTAGGGTTTAGGGTTAAGTGTTAAGGGTTAAGGGTTTAAGGGTTTAGGGTTTAGGGTTTAAGGGTTTAGGGTTTAGGGGTTAGCCCCAAGAGCCAAGGCTCAGAGTTTAGGGTGCGGGGTTATCTAACCTGATTAAGAGTTCCCGTTAAAGGGGTCTATAAGGCTTACTGTAAGGGATCAACAAGGATTTAGTATGGGGGCCGTAATAATTAGAATTAGGAACCTGATTCAGAAAGCTTGGGCCTCCATTAGGGTTCCTTAATATGAATCCTACTATATTGGGGTTTTAGGCCCAGGGTTTCTTGATCAGGTTCCTACATTTGGGGCTGAAGGGTTTGGGGGTTGAGGATTTTATGAACCCAGCTTTGGGTTGACCCGGGAAATATGGAGGGTTTAGGGTTTACTTAGAGGATCACGGGACTTAGTAAGTAGGTTGTAATTGGGGTTATAAGTCCCCTAAGTGGGGTTATCCTAATTGTAACCTACTTATAACCTTACTTACTAAGTCCCATGAGCCTTTCAGTAGGGTTGAGACCAGCAGATTCAGGCGAGCATCAGGAGACTTGGCCACCAAGTTCAAGCCCACCTGCTCATGTTCCCTGAACCCTAAACCTTGAAGCCCAGAACCCGAAACCCTAAGATTAAGATGAATGGGGTAGTTATCTTCTGCTTTTGCAACCATAGGCATGGCTTTGCGTTCAAGGTGCTTAGAGCTTCGTCTTCGAGTTTCAAGTTCAAGGGGCTAAAAGCCCCCCAAAAAAACTCATGACACCCTACGAAACCCTCATGAAACGCTCTCGCCAACCCTACATATCCCGTATAAAAACCATACAAGCCCCTTTGAAAACCCTGTCTGGCGAGAAAATCGATGCCCCGTTGAGGATTTAGAAGTTGTGGCTGATTTAAAGGTTAGACTTTGGGGGTTCGGTTCGGGATAATGGGTTAAAGTTGAAATTTCCAGGTCTAAGTTTCAGGCCTTTCGGTTTAGATGTCTACGCCCCATAGTCGATGACCCCAAGCCCGAGAGTAAAAAGGGAGCCCAACCCCAAATACACCGTATACTTCCTTCTACAAACAACTAACAAAGCCCTAAACCCTAGACCGTAAACCATACAAACAACTCAAGCCGTATGCGTGAAAGAAAGCATTAAGGTTGAGGGTTCAGGGTACAGGGTCTCTTCAAGGACCCCAGCAGAGATCATCCTGCTGAGACAGTGCTGGTAATGAGTACTATCGCGATTGCCACTAATCTGTGCTCTTCTTTCATGCAGGAATTGCACGTCCTTGGCATGGTGCCACCGACGACTACTCTTTTGCCGCTCCCATCATTCCGGGGGTACTTACAGGATCATGGGACTTAGTAAGTAGGTTGTAATTGGGGTTATAAGTCCCCTAAGTGGGGTCATCCTAATTATAGCCTACTTATAACCTTACTTACTAAGTCCTATGAGCCTTTAAGTAAGCCGTTAGAAGAGCAGTCATGGGCTCTGAGTGCTTCCGAATCGTTCGTGCTATGAAGTGGCCAAGAGCCCATACGGGCTACTTGGAAGGGCAGGGGACTTCGTAAGTAGGTTATAAGTAGGGTTATAATTGGGGTAACTCCAATTGGGGTACTTATAACTCTACTTATAACCTACCTACTAAGTCCCCTGCCCCTCCAAGTATGGATTGGACTGAAGCTCTCACTCCCCCTTCCGGTAAACCCTGAGCCCCAATACCCAAACTCCCCCTAAACCCCAAACCCTAAACCTTAAACCCTAAACCCCAAACCCCAAACCCCAAACCCTAAACCCTAAACCCCAAACCCTAAACCATAAACCCCAAACTCCGCTTCCCCTGCCCCACCGTCAGGGTCAGCACGTACGCCCCAAGCAACTCTGCCACGCAACGCGTGCCAAGTCCGGCTTCGTGCTTTGCGAGGCCCTCCTGTGGCTGGGTTGGCCTTTAAACACCCTGAAAAATATTCATATATAGGGTCCCGTAGAAACCCAAATAAGGAAAATAAAACATGTCCCAAAATCCAACCTAGGTGGAGTCGAAGTTAGCTTGTCTTACTTTGCTTTGGCCGTTTTAAGTGGTTTAGGGTTTTACAGGGTACAGGCGGTATAGGGTCAAGGCTTGGGGTTTTCGAAGAAAAAAATTCGGGTCCCCGGACATGGCACCGCGAAAGACAACGAAAATACTGCCGATGGACAAAATCCTGCATTACCCAGTATAAGGAATATACCATAGTTCCCATCGTTTGGAGTCCTTAGGGTCATGCAGGATTTTGTCCATCAACAGTGGTGTAGCCTGAGTTGAGATTTTGGGTCGAACAATATTGGACCATGGGATGTTGCAAATTAGTTAGTTGCCTTTTGTAAGTGCGCTTTGTTGCCGTTTGCAAGCGCGCAGAAACCCGAAGGCAGAAACCCCAAATACTGCACCAGGCTCCGTCTGTCCCGAAGCACAGAATCCCCGGAACCCTAATGTTCCGGCCTCAATAGTTAAAGTCTGGTTTTGGGCTTGATGATAATGTAATAATACCGTTGGTAGTTGTTTAAGCGTCTATATTAAACACAAAACTCTACAACCAATACACAAACAGTTCAATCCTTTCTTGCCCCAGAATGCAAAACTAGCCCGGAACCCCAGAACCCGAAACCCCTACACCGAAAAACTTCTTCGAACAAGGTCATCCCAGAACGCCCAATACCCTTAAGCAATACAGTTTCTGACGAAATCTGAAACTTTGTATATTTCGAAGGTATATTCCTTTAATTAAGAGGTATAAAGCACTTATAGGAACCCCTTAAGGGAGCCTTTATTCCTTATGCAAGTAAGGGGTACTGGGCTCTCTGTGAAACTCAGCAGTCTCTCTTTGCGTCTAAGTCACGTCCGTGGCATCTTCCGCAAACTCCTCCAAGCCAAGCGAAGGACCAAGACTCTCGTTTGCCATACCAAACATGTGTGGTGAATCAACATAATCTCGCTTCGCAGGGTCTGGGGTTCTAAGGGCTTCAGGGCTTGGTACCTTCAGTTTTATTGAAATTGGCCTTGTTGACCCTCAACATGTGAAACAACCGTTAAACAAAAACCGTCAGCAGCCGCTTCTTGAATCACAACATCTTCTCGCCATGAGCTCGATGCTCTTGCAGGCAATGGCCCCGCAAGCAGCGTCTTGTCCGCTCGGCTACTGGCCGGATCAAGGCGAGCCACCCTCTTAGCGATGCACCTTCTAGAAGCGCGCTGCAATGAACTCTGTGTCACCGTGGCCTTCAGTGACATGGTTCTTGCCTTTATGCAGGCGGTTTAGCTGATACGCTGCCCACAGCCCTCGCCAGGCACCTCGAACTCCAGAGCATCTGGAGCGCTCCCATGGTGCGTTGTAACACGACTGGGGATAGTATTGTTGCCTGATGCCGTCAGAGCTCTAGGACATCAGGGTTTAGGGCACCATGGCTTTGTGGTTTTAGGGGAGGTGGGGTCTCAGAGCCCTAAACCCTGAACCTAAAAAAAACTTTATAAGGCTTAAGGGGACTTTGTGTGCAGACCAGTTTTGTGTCTCGAGGCTGGTCTGCCTTGTCAGCCTGCCGTGTCAGCATGGCAATTAGGGTTTCGGTTCTAGGGCGTAGGGTCTTGGGCTTAGGGGCAATATTGGCTGTGGATGTGGCTATTCCGACGACTGTAGTGGGAGCAGCCACCGACCAGGGGAACTCATGGCAGTAGATCACTGTGCAAGTTGCTACAAAAGCTGTTTACTGACTTCAGGGCTACCAGAAGAGGTACCAGTTACAAGAGCTACTAGAAAGGCTACCGATTAAACGTGTTACTACAAGAGTCACTAGTTATAAACGTTGGTATAAAACTTACTATATTAGTCGCCATGCGGTTACTATAAGAGGCCCAAAGCCCATTGCAACAGCTGTGCCCGAAATCGAAATAGGGGCCTTAACAATTGAAACGAAAATTGCTAGTAGTCCGTCAAACCTCTACCTATCTATCTGTCCACCTGCCTACCTGTCGCTCTGACGATCTGACCAATTATCTACCTACCTATCATCTGTCCATCTATCTGTCTATCTATCTGTGTATATGTATATACCATTCATATATACATATCAGAGTATATATATATATATATATATCTATTAATGGTAAGATGGCCCACAAGTCCCCGTACCCTGTGACACCTCGCGGCGGAGGAGCCGGAACAGTCCCGCAGCGACCACGCCTCCCAGAAGCCTTCCGGAGACATGCCTAGTTAGAGCCTTTGGTTTGGCGTTCGTTTGTAGGGCCCTAAAGCTATTCAAAATTTAGACCGCAAAGATGGACATTCCGGAATTGTAGGGTTCCTACCAATTATCATGTGATGACAGCTGAAGGTTGGGTTTGGGGTCCTAGGCTGTTTCAGCGCCTAATGACTACAACCCACGCCCTGGAGTTTGATGCCCCCATGTCTTTGGGCTTTCGTCTGGCATCGGCTGAGGCTTGGCTGATGAACCTAGCAGCGTGTCATGAGGCCTTCTAGGGCGTTCTGACGGATTCATAAGGGCTGATGACGGCTTCATATCAGTAAGGTCTCGTAACGGCAACGTGGCTGATTAGAAAGCCATGGGCCATGGTTCTCAAATCCGCTTATTTAGCATGGATTTTGGTTTGACGGGTTGGTAACAGCAGATGTAAAATCCCCCCAATCCCCACCCAGCCCGAAATGAGCATCTCAATGCCACCCGAAGGCCAAAAATATTATGGGCGACGTAAGGCACCCCAAAGGCCATGAGCCCTGTAAGCACGGTCGGGAAGCTCGGCGGTGGACCAAAGCCAAGGCCAATGAAGCTCCTGTTGTCTTCGGAACCCCCGCCAACTACACCCACCCTAAACCCCAAACTGCAGCAAATTCCATTGATAAGAACCATAGCGGATCCATTAAACGTAAGTTTAGGTCTTCGTAGAGCCCACCCACCCTAAACCCTAAACTGCAGTAGAGCCCACTGTTAAGGACCATAAGGGATCCATCAAAACTTGGGCTCCTGGTGCCTTCCTAGAGTCCTAGAGCTCCCGGCTCTCCTTTATTCTAACCCACAAAACGAAATACAGAAGCCTGAGCAAGCACGGTACACAGACTGTTCCTCAGTAACCCTTTCTGCTCCGATTATGACCATACTGTACCCCTGAGTCCGTACACTCCGTACACTATACCTACTAGTGCTACTACTACTACTACGACGACGACAACAACAACTACTACTCCTATTCCTACTCCTACTCCTACTCCTACTCCTACTCCTACTCCTACTACTACTACTACTACTACTACGACGCCAACAACAACAACTACTACTACTACTACTACTGCTGCTGCTGCTGCTGCTGCTACTGCTACTGCTACTGCTACTGCTACTGCTACTGCTACTGCTACTGCTACTACTACTACAACTACTACTACTACTACTACTACTACTACTACTACTACTACGACTACTACTACTACTACTACGCCAACAACAACAACAACTACTACTACTACTACTACTACGACTACTACTACTACTACTACTACTACTGCTACTACTACTACTACTACTACTACTACTACTGCTACTACTACTACTACTACTACTACTACTACTACTACTACTACGACTACTACTACTACTACTACTACTACTACTACTACTACTACTACTACTACTACTACTACTACTACTACTACTACTACTACTACTAACTACTACTACTACTACTACTACTACTACTACTACTACTACTACTACTACTACTACTACTACTACTACTACTACTACTACTACTACTACTACTACTACTACTACTACTACTACTACTACTACTACTACTACTACTACTACTACTACTACTACTACTACTACTACTACTACTACTACTACTACTACTACTACTACTACTACTACTACTACTACTACTACTACTACTACTACTACTACTACTACTACTACTACTACTACTACTACTACGACTACGACTACGACTACTACTACTACTACTACTGCTACTACTACTGCATACCGTATCTAGGCCCACGAGGGCTCCATTAACGGCTGAGTGCATGGGTTCTGAGTCCATTCGCCAACTTGTTTTTTCTTTTGCTAGGATATCTTAGGTTTTAGGGTTTAGGGTAGGATACCCAGTAACCTAAGAATAAAAAGGCCTCTCTTCTTGGTATTGGGTAACTTTATAAGGACCCTAGGACTACAACAAGGGAATAAGGGTACTACTGGGCATCCTAGTTTTGCCCTTGAGTTGAGAGGGCTTCGGGTTTAGGGTTTGGGGCTTAGGAATAAGAAGCTAGGCTTAGGGCTTAGCGGTTTTTGAGTTGAGAGGGCTTGGGAGTTAGGGTTTAGAGTTCAGGGTTTAGGGCTCAGGCTTTTGTGGTTTAGGGTCTGGAAGTTGGCGTGGGATTGGGGCTTCGGGGTAAGAGTTTATTGTCAGGGCTTCCGGGATTTTGAGTTTAGGGTCTCGAACAATAGTTTCAAAGGGTGTGTGTGTTTGAAAAAAGCTTCCCCATGTCAATTCCTTTGGGTCGCTGTGGGTTACAATTTAAGGGTTTACGGCTGAGGGTTTAGGGTTCAAGCTGTCGTTCAAAGTGAAAGGGGGATGTTTAACCGGAGTATTTAACCGGGAGAGTGGGTCCGTGCGCTTCAAGAAATCCACTTCATGACAGCATGGCTTCGGCCAAGCCCTGAAGCCACGGGGTCCTAAAGTTAGAGCAGAATAGGTTCCTCTAAGGGTTCCTTTTGAAGGGTCTATAAGGATTACTATAAAGGGCATAATGGGGGTTTAGTATAGGGGCCTTAATAATTGGAACTACAGCCCCGGGCCCTTAAAATACCATCTCTCGCAACCCTAAAACCCCAAAGCCACGAGTCCCCTGAAAGCCTACAGCTCTAACGATCATAAAACCCCTAATACCAGGGCCGTAACAGTTCGAATAGACTTGTGAAAAAGGAACCAGAAGGAGTGTATCGGGGAAAGGCTCCAGGGACTTAGTGAGTACTGAGCACGTTATACTCGAGGCGATGAGTCCCTAAAACGGGGCTATCCTGGCTGGAACCCATCACAGAAACACAAGGACAGCAATACTGTAAACTTCTGAATCATAAATGATAGTACTTCCCTATATATAACCCCTGTACAACCATAGTATCATGTACCTCGAAAGCCATGCTCGAATTATTCAGGCACCTAGCTACATCATCACTGTACCAAAGCAACCTAGGTTGGCCCCTTGAAGCCTCTGAAAAATATTGGTGAATAGGGGCCAATTAAGCCCAATAAGGGAAAATATAAAATGTCCCAGAGGCTCACATAGCGACCCCAGCCTACAACCTGTTGGGTCCTTGCCACTCGTGGAGCCCAAGCTCAGCGCCACGGCCGGGTTCAGCGCTGCACCAGACACGCTTCCTGCAGCTGAACCCTGATGGATCTTAGCAAGTACCTTAAACCGACCAAAACAAACTTTCTTGCAATGCCCCCCTATAGCTTCTTTATAATTATATAGGGTTGCCCTGAACCCTAAGCCCTGAACCTGGAACCCTTGTTATGGAAGTCTAAGTTATCAACAACTAGACACCTAGAGACCCTTTGTACCAAAAGAACAGAGCCTGCAAGAATTACCAACAAATGGGTAGTTTCTTTACATTAGGGTCCGTTTTAGGGTTCTCCTTATAATATGGGTACCCTGATTTACAGAACTACCCATATTTCAAAACCCATTCTAAGTAGTCACATGAAGGTGCGATATGTCGGATACTTGGGGGTTGGTGCCCTTGTCGTGCTAGATGTCTAGATTCCTAAATAATCCCTTTAGAATAAAGGTACCCTTGTTCCTAGTATTCAGTTTTCATGAGGGAAACCCTAAACCCTAGACCAAAGAGGGCAAAGGGGTACTACTCAAGAACCTAGTTATCCCTAAACCCCGATAGATCCCTTATATAGAGCCCTTTCAGGAGCCAGTTAAAGGGAAGAACCTAGATGTTTGCGAGAACCGCTCTGATCCGGAGTTCAAGCATTGGTTTCATGAGCTGCTTGGTTTTGTTTCCTGATGGCTTTCGGTTAAACCACAGCAAACCTCAAACCCCTAAACCCTAAACCCCTAAACCCCAAGCCCCCAAACCCTAAACCGTCTGAACTCTGAACCCTAAACCCTAAACCGTCTGAACCCTAAACCCCTAAACCCTAAACCGTCTGACCCCTAAACCGTAATCCCTGAACCGGCTGAACCCTAAACCAGAATAGCTTGACTTTTGGTGTTCGATTTGAAGCTTCGATTACTATACCAAAAACAAAAGTTCCGAAGGAGACTATAGATTCGGGTATCTTGCTTGAAGTGCCATGACGACCTGCAGCAAAGACTGTGGTCGGAGGAGTTTCGGTTCAAGCAGATTCCGGGTTAAGGCTTGAGAAGGCTTGGGGTTCTGGGTTTGGGGCTCTGGGTTCTGGGTTTGGGGCTCTGGGTTCAGGGTATAGGGTTTAGGGTTTAGGGTTTAGGGTTTAGGGTTGAGAAGGCTTCGGGTTCTGGTTTTTGGGCTCTAGTTTTAGTGTTTAAGTGTTGAGAAGGCTTCGGGTTCTGGGCTTAGTGCTCTGGGTTTGGGTTTTAGGGCTGAGAAGGCTTCGGGTTCCGGGTGTAGCTGTCCTACGAAACCCCAAACCCTAAACCCCTAAACCCCTAAATCCTAAACCCTACACCCCTAAACCCTAAGGGTGTAGCTGTCCTACGGCGTGGCCACCAGCAATGATAGTGAAGCCAATGGCCAAGGCGTAGAACTGATTCGGATCGTCCTGCTTAGGGTTTAAGGTTTGGGGTTCGGGTTTTGGGTTCAGGGTTTCGGGTTTGGGGTTCAGGGTTTTGGGTTTAGGGTGTCCCTTCAACCTCAACCTCTCATCTATATCCCTCGATTAAGGAATATTCCTTAAATCATATTAGGGATCCTGCTCTGATTTAAGGTATATTCCTTATTTAAGGGATATTGCAGACTCTGGGTTGATCAGGGCTCAACCCTAAACCCTAAACTTCCCAGATCTTAAACCCGATGTGTTGAAAGTGCGATAGGTCGAGTTTAGGGTAGGGTGAAGGGTTTCGGGCTTGACCCTTTCAACCCTAAACCCGACTTCCCACATTAAGACTACAATAGGGTGCCTTTGCTAATTGCACCATGTTCGAGCATAAGCGCCCACCACTCCTTGATTTCTGTCTCTTTGGTGGGTTTAGCGTTTTGCGTTAAGGTAAACCCTATACCCTAAGGGTTTAGAGTTTAGGGTTTCGGGACCCTGCACCTTGATTTCTGTATGTTTCCTTGTTGGGTTTAGGTTGTTTTTGGAGTTATTGTTTAAGGTTTAGGGTTTAGCACATATGCCTAGGACTCTGCAAGCTCTTTCTAGCTTTTATGCAGGACGATGATTTATCCTGTTTTGTGAAAGCCACGACTACAACATGCATGCTTTATGTACTTAAATCTGCAAGGGACTCAGTAAGTAGAGTTTTGACTATTTTGCCTTGGGTTATAAGTGGGATAACCCTACTTAGGGCACATGCCACCCCTGTAAACCCTAAACACCAAACCCTTGCCCAAACCGCAAACCCGAAACCGCAAACCCTCAAAGGAGCCCCCTAACGGTAAGCTTTCAATTCCAAACCGCCGGAAATCCTGCAGAGGGCGAGCCAAACATAATATAGGAACGTGAATAGTCAGAACCGAGTCTGGGTACACATTATTGTACAGTAGAAATCTTGAGGAAGAATATTGATAATGACTCCGGCTTCTACATTACTACTGTCCGATGTATACCCTGTTGCGGGAAGGTGCGGCTAACCACTAAACCCCTGAACCCCTCAACCCCAACCGCGCCCCTAGACCCTAAACCCCTAAAGCCTAAACCCCTAAACCCTAGACCCCTAAACCCTAAACCCCTAAATCCCTAAACCCCTAAATCCCTAAACCCCTAAACCCCTAAATCCCCAAACCCCCAAATCCCTAAAGCCCTAGAATCCGAGTGCTGCAGCGGCTGCAGGTTCACTTATCCGGGCTTCGACCACGACTCTCAGTAGGGGCTTAGAGTTTAGGGTTCAGGGCTTAAAGTTTAGGATTGAGGGTTTCGAGTTTAGGCTTCAGGGCTTAAACTAGGATTGAAGGTTTAGAGTTTCGGGTTTAAGGAACTTTCAGTAGGTGCTACCGCGCTTCACTTCGAAAGTCCTTGGGGTTGTTGCGGCGCGATGCGGCGCAGCTGAGGACCGTGAAGCACAACCTGGTATTAGTGAGAAGTATCTAGGGTTTAGGGTTTAGGGTCTACATTACCTGAAAACTTCACTACAAGTCCGACCATACTTACATCCAACATATGCACTTACCAATTTCCAAAGCAGTCCGATTTCACCAAACTCACTCTACTGCGCATGATGGTCCTGTAACATACCTCCCCTCCCTCCCACAAAAACCTACACCATGTACACCCAAAAGCCATGCAGTAGATGCCATTTTTGGGAAGAGTGTTCTGACAAGGAAACAGCTGACTCCCAATGGCCTCTTATGAGACCATAAACCTCAGACCCCCAAACACAACACCCTAAACCTAACGACCCAACAGCCTCAAACCATAGACCTGTACAGGAACCTTGCAACAATACCCACATGAAAATACTGACTATCTTCAAAGCCCTGGACCAGAACACCCAACCCCAACTCCTGAACCCCAAGCCACCTATTTCGGGTGTATGGGCTATAGGGCTCAGGAGTTCAAAGGCAGGCATGCTGGGTGCAAGGGCTCCGGGGTTAAGGTTCTTAGGGCCCGGAGCTAAGAGTTCAGGGGGTTGGGGTTAGGAGTTCAGAATCGTAAGGGCTGAGGGACCCGATCCAGCAAGGACTGACTTACTCTAGGAAACCCAGTAACCTAAGAATAAAAAGCCATCTCTTTTTGGTATTGGGTAACTTTACAAGGAACCTAGGACTACAAAAAGGGAATAAGGGTACTACTGGGCATCCTAGGTACTTTTTTGGCTTTGGGACCTTGCAGAGTCTACATATCAACGGCAGGAACTCTGTCAAACCGTTGAAAGCTCCGAAATCTCCTATGCCCCTATAGACCCTACAACCCTAAAGGGAGCCCTACTCTTGAACCCTGTACTACAGTATCGTTCAAAGGAAGCCCAAACCCTAAGACTTTGGGAGGCGAGGAGCAAGCTGGTGTAGATGAGCTCTGCAGAGAAGCACGAGCCGGCACCAAAGGGCTTGATGGGAGCGACTATCACCTTTGAGCAGTCGTCAGTTTAAGAGTCTTTATACGCTTTTCGTGGGACGTTGAACTATCAACTTTGAGGAGTAGCGAGCTTTAGAGTCTTATGCGATTTTCGTGAGAACTTTTCAGTGATTCTTGGACAGGTTTACGAAAGAGTATGAGAGTGGTTTAGTGCTTCGGATTACGGCTTCGCTGGTGGGGGGGCCATCGCAACTTGGGATATCTCCTATAAAAACCCCTTACAGTGAAGCCCAACAAGGTAGGGATACTGCTGATGGACAAAATCCTGCATTACCCATTATAAGGAATATACCATTAAGGTCATGCAGGATTTATATCATTAACCTAAACCCTAAACCGCCTAAACCCTAAAACCCTATAGATCCCTTAAAGGAGCCCCTTAAAAGGTAACCCTATACATCCCTTTACAGGGAAGCCTAGGATTTTGTCCATCAACAGTATGTTCCGTAAAATGCTTCTGCTCGCGTCTTTTTTTGGATCCTTAGATGCATGCCCGGGCGCATATCCGGGGGAGCAGACCAGGCGGAAGAGAGCCGATCCAATGAAACCTCACGGAGCTCATAGGTAAGTAGAATAGGGTTCCATTTATGGGTTCCTGATAAACGGTACTACAAAGGTTACTATAGTGATTCCATACGGGACTAATATAAGGGCCCTAATATTCACACTACGGCTCCTTTCAGAGCTTCTTTCAGGGAGTCATGGGGCATAATATAGGTGCCCTATCCCTTGGAACTGGGTTCCCAAAGTAGATCACTTAGTGGGGGTTCCTATAAAGTACCCTTAGTAGTATGGGGTCCCAAATTGGGGGATCTATTTTGAAGATCCTCTGGGGGGTCTGGGTTTTGGGGGGCATGCTTTATTCTAATCACAAAAAAGAACACTTTGGACGAATAGTATTGGGAGATACTCAAGAATCTATATTATAGAGAGTGTGTCATAGGTTGATATGTTTTAATGTGGATTAGGTCCACAAGGTTAGTGTGTGAGGCAAAGGGTTTCGGTTTCAAGAATAGGGTTTCAGGGGCCGGACCCTTTGAGCGGGGTGCGCGCACTCCACCCCATCCGAAAGTGTCCCAGGGAACGCATTGAGCTCTCAGAGAAGGTTCACTAACGGCCGAACGGCAGCGTTGACCTCCGCAAAGTATCGAAGTCTGCGGGCGAGTCTTGCCTGCCTCACATTTCGTAGGAGCAAGTAACTCGCAATGGCGAACACCAGTAGCCACATGAGCAGCGACGAGATGACAAGGGAGAATCTCAACACCCACCATGGGCGTAATCGCAGTGTTGGCTGTATAAATGGGCTCTGGGCCACTGCGCACACCACGTTGGGTATAAGGAGTATCACCGTAATCTCGAAGTAATGTTGAGGAGAAAGCCCCTCAGGCGTGTAGGCCAGTTGGAGGGGCAGGGGACTTAGCAAATAGGCAACAAGTAGAGGTATAAGTACCATAAAACGGATCCTGAATGGGGTTATGCTACTTATCAGTCTATAAAGTAACTGCTTGCTATGTCCCCCGACCCTCACAGTAGTAGGGTGCTTCAGCTTTGTTGTACAGTTCCCAAGTTGCGTAAGGGTTTGTTGGGGCGACGTGGACTTAGGGTTCAAGGTTGAGGGCTGAGGGCAGGCCGCGCATCATGGTTTAGGGTTTAGGGCTTTTAGGGTTTTAGGGTTTAGGGTTTAGGGTTTAGGGCTTGAAGGTTAAACCCTTAGCAAAGATGCCCCGAGACTCCCAGATCCCTTAACTAAGGAACATTCCTGAAATCATGTTAGGGGTCCTACTATCATTCAAAGTACATTCCTCAACTAAGGGATATTGGAATCCCTGGGTAAAACAATAAACTCCGGAAACCCAAGCTCTCCACCCTTACACCAGCCATACCTTGTAGAAACCCGGCGCTCTCGGCCCCAACAAAAACTCACAAACCCTCAATCAACCCTAAACCCTGAACCCCAAACCCCTAAACTCTGAACCCGAAACCCTAAACCCCTAATCTCTAAACCCGAAACCCTAAACCCCTAAACGCTCTCCTGAAATAACGCGGCCCAAATATTCAGGGCGCAACGTCACGGTTTGACTGCAAGGTTCAGGTGACTCTGTATGTAGGCCAGCTACAGAAATCCCAGACTCTTTAAGGTTGTCCTTTGTGGCAGGTAGCTATACCCCGCTTAGATGGTTTTTACATTCTCTTGGGTTTTCAATGAACAAACACAAAAACAATTCCAAAGGAGACCGTAGGTAGGTAAACAAAAAGCCCCTTAAAGACTCCAGCCTCCCACCAGTTGGACCATCCAGTAGGTCAGCATCCTCAGATACGCCGGGGGAGTCGTCGTGGGTTCCAAATTAATTAGGAATTTAGGGTTTAGGGTTTGGTTCGGGTACTCGAGACTATGGAAAGCACGGACACAGTAGGATTCAGGCAAGACTTTGGAAGAACATCGCTCACAGATGCATTCAGCTTCCCTCGTCTTAGCAAACGCCGTGGCGGAGGCAGCAGCAGAACCAGCACCAGCATCACCAACAAGAACAAGAACCCTTGACTGTGCTGGCTACAGATATCGCTGCCTCAGCCACATTCGGACAACACCCTCCACCCACCAAACGCTAGACTGCATTCTGAATGCAGCTCTTCCGCACTTCCACGAAGTTGGAGTTCGACAAACTCTCGACTTCAACACCCCGAAGCCAGCATAGCCCCACATGTCTGGGCCTTGATAATTGCCTATACTATTTTGGTAGGTTCCTTCTTATAGTTAAAGTATAATGAATATTACCAAAACCCTATTCTAATCGTTTGGGCGCCTATACCATAGGACCCCAACTATGGATCTCTTGTAGACCCCTTTAAGTAACCCTGTAAAGGAACCACCTATCTGCAAGCCAGCAGCTTGTTCCAGGGCAGCTTCCCGCAGATTGCCAAGGAAAGCGACACCGCTGGGTTCAGATTCCCCCCGGAGATGGAGCCCGTCGCGTAGATCATGACCTGCTTGAAGGCTCGTGGGACTTAGTAGGGTTTAGGGTTCCTTTTAAGGGTGCTATCGGCTTCTATAAAAAGGGTTTAAGGTTTAAGTACTCTTGGGGTTTAGGGTTTAGGGTTACTGTTAAGGGTGCTATAAGGTTCTAGAATAAGGGCTTAGGGTTCAAGAACTCTTAGGGTCTAAGGGTTTAGGGTCTTAGGGTTTGAGCTCTAGGACCCCTACTTAAAGGCTCATGGGACTTAGTAAGTAAGGTGGTTTTTGGGGTTGAGGTTCCTTTCAAAGGTACTATAGGGTTCGATTGTAGGGTTCCATTTAAGGGTTCAGGGTTTAGGGTCTACTTAAAGGATCATGGGACTTAGTAAGTTAGGTTCTACGCAAGCTTCAATTAGGATAACCCCACTTAGGGGACTTGGTCCTGGCGGGTTCAAGAACCCCTGGAACACAAACCCAAATCTCTAAACTCTTGGTTCAGGCATGTAGCGGCTTTTCTGCAGCCCTACACCCTACTCGGAAATGCCCTACACTCTGATCCCTGAACACTACAAACCCTGCATCAACACTCGAAACCCTTCATGAAGTGGACTTCTTAACTAGGATGGCGTTTTGGGTAAAACCTTATGCAATATACACTTGTAGAACATGTGTTAAGTATTCAGACCCCATCGTAAAATCCCTCTAAACCCTAAACCTGTAAAAGTGACTGTCAGGGCCGACTTCACGCCTGTGTCTTTGAGCTTTGGGCTCCGGGTTGGAGTCAAAAGACTGAAAATTCGGACCTTCATAATCAAAACAGGGTTTGGGGATATTATGCAATGTTTAAAGTCAGGAACAGAACGAGATGTTATTGGCATGTGTTTGGGCTTCTAGATTGAAATTTAGCTTAGGGTTGCCCAGAGACTCCAATGTCCCTTAATTAAGGAATATACCTTAATTCGCCTCGGCCCCGGCCAAAGCGGTCAGAGGTTCCTATTCGCTTTCCCTCTATTCCCCACCTCCCCCTCCCTCCCCTCCCTACACCCTAACCCCAGCCTGAAAAATTGGGGCTCGCTTGTAAGGCTGCAGTACCAAGGGAGTTTCAAACCTGAATTCCTAACCCTACAGCCTAACCCCAGCCTGAAAAACTTTCAAAGCCCGGACAACACCTGCACCCGAAAGCACGACGCACCCCTCCCCCGCCCCTGCCCCCCCGCCCCCCCTCCTCCCCCACCCTCCCGCCCCTCCCCCCTTCGCTGACAGGTGCGAGCTTTCTGGGAATTTCCGACGACACGAAACTGTAATGTAGCATCTTTATCTCTTGGGGCTCGACTTTAAGGCTGCAGTACCAAGGGAGTTTCAAACCTGAACTCCTAACCCTACACCCTAACCCCAGCCCCCTAAACCCTAAACCCTAAGCCCTTTTTGGTTTAGGGTTTAGGGTTTAGGGTTAGGCGGAGTAACGTGGTTGAAAAGGCTGTGATGCTTCCCTAATCCAAGACGCCCACGAAATCCACAGCCTCAACGGCCCATACTTAAGGCATCCCGCCGCTTGCGAGAGTCTTGGTATCCAGTGTTTCGGAATGACGACACCAAAATTCGTACTGATACTACCACTACTAATACTACTCACAATCATCCTGCTTCGTGTTGCTATGAACATTACTTTTACTATAAGTGCGATTCCAACTGTTACTTTTTTCCTACAAGAGCTTGCTGCAGATAGTAGCCACTCGCCGCATGCGCGTACAGCCGGGCCGAGGCGGACGACGCGCAGCGTTTCAAATTAAGAAATATACCTTAAAATTATAGTAAGATCCCTTAATTAAGGAATAATCCTTAATTTATTTTTCTTTAAAGTATGGTAAGATCCCGAATAAGATTTAAGGAATATTCCTTAGTTAAGGGATGTTGGAGTCTCTGGGATGCTCAAGTCCTAACCCCTAAACCCCAAACCATGAACCAATAGACCCTAAACCCTAAACCCCTAAACCCTAAACCCTAAATGCGCCGGCTCCATGCACTTCCAAGCTGCCATGAGAACGAAGGCAATGGACGTGGGCACCCAGGCCTCCAGACAAGGGCAAAGGGAGGACCCTTGATGGGGATCCCTACCCGAAAACGGGCTATATAAGGGGAAATATAATCGCGATACCAAGGAAATATACCCAGGGGTCCTTGTTAAGGCTCCCTCTTTTTATCCTTGGACTCCAGCACGCGCTGCATCAACACTCTACAACATGTTTGCAGCTGACGGTGAGCACGGTGTTAATGTTTAGGGTGGGAGGCTTGCAAGCATATGTTCATGTGAGGGATGCAGCGTGCTCCACAAAATTTTCAACATCACCCTTCACAGCATCGTGCGCGATGCTGTGCCTGTACAGAAGGCTTCCCAGATTGCCCCATGAATCCTAACCCCAAACCCTACATCCAAAACCCCATGGATGCCGTTTGTGCTACAAGTTGCTTCTTCTAGCCAGGAATGATGCGAACTGGCAGTACGGTTGATGATGTAAATCCTGCATTACCCATAATAAGGACGATGCCAGTATACCCATAGTTTCGGGTCCTTAAGGTAATGCAGGATTTATATCATAACCCTAAACCCTAAACCCTCTTAAACCCTAAACCCTACAGATCCCTTAAAGGATCCCTATACTGGCAGTAAGCTTTGGATCGCCTGAGGAGCAGGTCCCGTCACGAGGCAGCCGACGGTGAAGACGAGGCAGCCGGTGCCGAAGCACTCGGCGACCAACGGTGCGCTCAAAGACCACCTGTGAATCGCTCTAAACCCAGGAGTAACCTAGGAATAAAAAGGGTGCCCTTTCTAGTTTAAAAAGGTGCTTATAAGGGAACATGAATCCTGGGTCCTAGCTTCAATGCACTTCCAGCTGCCCTAAACCTCAGCCTAAACCTTACCTGTAGCCGGAAAGACCTACCTTTTTAGGGTTCCTTATTCTGGTTTCTGTATATAAGTCCTGAAAAAGGTCGGTTTTTTGGGCCACAGGTACAGTTCTAAACGCAAAAAAGTGCTCAGGCTCCCTTGCCACAGAAGCTAAAGCCCTGCTTGAGAACGTCTGAAGCTCTATCCTCGAAGTCTAGTTCCGAACAACTATGTTCTACGCTGCTCTACTCAAGGCTATCAGATTCTATTTCCAGATTTTCGGATTCTGTGATACAATGCCGTTTGGCGTAAGGGTGGTGTCGCTGCTGTTGCTGCTGCTGCTGCTGCTGCGGGGCTGCGATGATGACTGTGAGTCACGGTCAGTGCGGCTACCAGCATTGTAAAAGTGACGTCGTGTGCTTAACACAAGCTGGACCGCAAACATATGACGCTAATACTAACAACAACGACTTTCATGATCGTCACATCATAAACTACAGTAGCCGTGAAAATAACAGTTCCTGGCAAGCTGGAAGCAAGATCTCGCTACGTACAGTAAAGCAGCACCAATCTCATGCCATCGGGATCATGACTGCCTTCTGTCTGGAAACTATCCAGCTGAAAAATGCGTAGCCACCAGCGACGCATGATATGCGTTCACACAGGCTCTGGTGCACCAACCTGAACCAACATCTCAGTACTGCGACCAGACAGAATATGTCGCCACGTTCACGGGACTAAGCGCATGTGTACTTTTCAATTACGCTTTACTCTACTAACGGAGTAAAAAAATGGCATGCATCTCCAGAACTAGAGTCGAGATCAGAGCCGAGCCACCCAGACAGCGCGGCAAAGGGTGAGCCGAACTTCCAAGAAAACATCTTCCTGCAGCTTTCTTGGTCCGAGCTATCGGGTAAGGCTTGGGGTTTAGGGTTTAGGTCCTTAGGGTATTATCTGCAGGTTTCTTGGTCCGAGCTATCGGGTAAGGCTTAGGGTTCAGGGTATTATCGAGTAAGGTTTAAGGTGCGGGAGTTTCCAGAAACGTCGGCTGAAGCAGTTGCACCTGGGCTTAAGGCATAAGGTTTTGTGTTTGAAGAACCTGACCCGGGTTGATTCTTCTTTTTTGCTGTTGCTGAGCCCACCCTGAACTCGCGGATGCCCCGTAACCTAGGAATAAAAAGGGCTCCCTTCTTGGTATTGGGTAACTTTAGAGGGAACCTACGACTACAAAAAGGGAATAGGGGTACTACTGGGCATCCTAGAACTAGTAAACACCGAACCCCAAACATCTTTAAGCGAAGGCAAAACCCTAAGCTAAACCCCAAGCCCTAAACCCTGAAGGCCGAAGGCAAAAGCCCCTCAACCACCCAGCGGAGCTCCCGTTCCGGTGTCCTGCCCTTGCCGCCCGCTGCACCGTAGGAAGCCGCGTCGCCGCTCTCCAAAAGGGCCTTTTCAGAGAAGGGAGGGGACAACGATCAGACGGGAGGTGTTCTACGTTTCTTCGATGGAGCTTCGAGCATGGTAAGACGGAGGCATAAATTCCAGAGGGCCGAAGTGCACATGCTAGACCCCCATATTTTGACTCCTGGTTACTCCTGGTCCTAAACCCTCCCTACTTTCAATCTCCAAAACCACCACTTGTTGAGTAATCTAGCCACGGAGAAATACCAGCATTTTTCATAGTGAGGTTAAACCCCAAACCCCAAACCCTAAATCGGTCATGGGAGCTGGTGCAGCACCAAAACGTGAAACCCCAAACCATAAGCTCACTGAGACCCTAAACCATTGAATCAATCTAACCGTAACCTCGCCCCCTCTCTTCCTTCTCTCAGCCCAACAAAAACCCACAAAAAAAAACATACTAAACTCTGCAACCCGAAACCAGCCAAAAACCCAAACCCTAAAACCCCCAATCACCCCCCACCCGCAACCCCAAACAATAAACCCCGAAACCCCAAAACCCGAGACCCCAAACCCCTAAACCCTTATAAACCCCTAAACCTGAAACCCAAACTGTAAGCCCCTTTCTGGACAAAGGAGGCCTGGGAAGGAGCATCCTGAGCAGCCATTATTTCGCAGGTTGAAGGCCTGACCGATCGAGGCGTAGGGTTACTTAGAGGATCGTGGGACTTAGCAACGATAGGGTTCCTTAAAGTAGGAACGTGATTAAGAAACCTTGGGCCTTGATTAGGGTTCCTTATATGAATCCTACTACTTTGGGGTTATAGGCCCGGGGTTTCTTAATCAGGTTCCTACATTACCTCTTGTTACTGCTTCATCCCTCGTAACCGGGTTTAGGGTTTATAGGGTTTAGGATTTAGGGGTTTATAGGGTTTAGGGTTTAGGGTTTTTGGGTTTAGAGTTTAGGGTTAGCCCGTATCTGCCTCTCATTGAACCCTCCTCAGCCCCTAGTAGGCCCTTATCCGAAGCCTTATCCACTTCTTCATGCGCTTTGGGCTCCGAGTTTTGAGGGAGGACGGGGTTCTACGCGTTTTCAGCCCCGATTTATCCAATGGTCCTGTTTTCAAGAGGTTCCATTACTTGTAGGGTTTATAGGGTTAACCTGTGGCCCCAAACCCTACAAAATAGTAGGTTATGACCCCTTAATTAGAGGGTAGAACCCTTAAAACGGTAGGGTTTCGGATCCCCAGGAAGGGTTCTGTCTGGGCTTTGGAAGGTTTCGTTTATACGTTGGCTTGAAGGGAAGGAGCTCCTGCATAGGTACTCTGGGTTTAGGGTTTAGGGTTTAGGGTTTAAACGGTGTGCACTGCGAAAGCTATGAACTCCCAAGGCGTAAAGAAACAAACTTTGAGTCTGAAATCCTAAATCCTAACCCCGAAAACTCCCTAAACCCAAAAGCACCAACCCTTTGACCTCAAAACTTACCTCGCGTCTTCGTCGTCGGTGTCGTAAAAACACAGCGCTACTAGCAGTCAGTAAAGATGTTATTATTAGCGGCCTTCGTCGGCAAAATGGTCCTAAAGCCTTGCTATTCAATTTCACCACGAGCTTGATGGGGAGCCTTAGTAACTCCTTAATAATATACCATAGCACTGGCAAACATCTGAAACCGTTGCAATCACTGTAACTACGGTACGGACCTGCCCAAATTAGTACTCCGACCTCAGCTTTCCAACCAAACCTCCCCAGCTCAACGACAATCGGGCGCAAAAACAAAGCCTGCCACTAAAGAGCCAAGCCGCTACGAAGGGGTTTCAGTAGAACTTCAACGAAGTCTTGCTTGCGGAGGAGATTTAGAGCTTAGACCAAAGTGGCTGCGGAAGCTGCGCACTGCAATCAGGCACAAACCTAAATTAGTCTATGTATCCTGAAGGCAAAACCCTGTAAATTGCTGTAAGCCCCAAACACGGGGAAACCTAGGCACCAAAAAACCCTCAACCTGTCTAGAGCACCTTGAACCTGCTTCGTGAACCGCTGCTAACCCTTCTAAAAACCGCTGCAAAATAACCCTAAACCCCGAATGGTAGTCTATACTACTATAATACAATATACTATAATATAATATACTATACCGTATACCATAATATACTATACTATATATATATATATATATATATATATATATATATACGGAAGCCCAAAAGGCCCGAACCTTAAACCCAAAACCCGAAACGCCGAAAACCCTCGTCTATTCGAGGCTTCGGACGCAGTGGTCTGCATGGCTGCTGCTCACAAAAGGGCTTAGGGTTTCGGGATTTAGGGCTCAGTTTAATCTAGTTTGGAAGGTTTGTGATGAGATTGTATGAGGGTTGAATAAGCAGGCTAGTAGCGCTCTCTATACCACAACGGGTAGTAGTGAGCCTTGAGGAATGCTGTTGCTAACCATTCCGACCCCCTTTAGTAGGGAGGGTTTTGCGTCCTGGGTTCAGTTCAGAGTTCAAGCTTTAGAATTCCAGGATGCCCAGAAACCTTTGAATAAAAAGGGCTCCATTTTTGGTATTGGGTAACTTAATAAGGAACCTAGGCCTACAAAAAGGGAACAAGGGTACTACTGGGCATCCTAGTGGACTATTTCCGCAGACGAGCACCTGACAAAGACCTCAAAACGAGCTTCATGGCCTCCTAAAACCTAAACCCTAAACCCTACTAAACCCCCTGAAGCCGACGGCATGCCTTGAACCCTAAGCCCCTAAACCCTAGGCTCCATACCAGCTCCTTTTTGGGATTGCCTTGTAGGGTTCTAAATATGGGCCCCAAAAGGAACTACTATGGAGCCCCTAGGTAAACCCTGAACGCCCGAAATAAGTCCACCAAAGGCACGTCCCCCGGGAGCCAAGTTCGGCAGCTTCGGCGGCGTCGTGTCCGGGAAGAGGAGCAAGGCCTGTCTATACTGAACTTAGAACCCTAGCAAAAATTATAATTTTAGCTGTTTCCTAGGGATTATAATACCCTAAACCCTAAACCCTAAACCGTTAAAAACCATTTCTAAGTACCCCTAAGCTGTCTGGATGAATGCCCAGGCTTGGGGCTCCGGGTGCGGCAATTTAGAGTTGAAGGCGTACATAGGGTTTGGGGCTTAGGGCCGTTTAGGGGTTTAGGGTTCAGGGTTTAGGGTTTGGGGTTTGGGGTTCAGGGTTTGGGGCTAGGGCAGTTTGGGGCTGTAGGGGTTTGGGGTCTGGGGTTCAGGGTTTGGGGCTTGGGGTTTGGGCTTTTGCATTTGCGGGTTTAGGGTTTAGCACGGCTTAGCACGGTAAAGGGCCAGGGCCCTATGGGGCCCGGGTTGCAACGAACGAGGATCACCGTGATGAAGGACACGACCACAGCGACTGCGCTGGTAGTGATGGCGGCTGGTGATGAGTTGATGAGAATGACGGCGATGATGGCTTTGACGACGATGGTGACCTAAACTCTAAACCGTAAACCCTAAGTCCTAAACCCCTAAACCCCCAAAGCCCCAAACCCGAAAATGCCCAACCCTTCAATCCTAAACCCCAAATCCTAAACACGGGCAGCTCGGGTCCCGACCCGATCGTAGGACTCCCGGAGCGGCTCACCTTCACCAGGGCCCCCACAGGGCTTAGGGATTTTTAAGTTAGGGCTTTCAGTGTTTAGGGTGTACGGGGTTTATAGAGTTTTGAGAGTTTATGGATTTTTAGACGAAGGCTTTTAGTGTTTTGGGTCTAGGGTCTGTAGACTCAAACGTCTCAGAGGACTCAGGGGACGGATGGGGAGAAAGCGGGGCAGCATCTCCGACACCCCTTAATTAAGGAATATAGCTTAATGAATTCAGAATTTAAGGCCCCTTACAATGTAAGGCATATTCCTTAATTAAGGGGTATTGGGCTCTCCGGGACTCCGGGGAGGTGGTGCGACAAAGCGCTCTTCAGCTTCTGTCGAAAGCCGGGAATGCCGTTCGCGCTCCAAGTGCAGCACCATGTCCGTCAGGACGTTCAGGTCCATCGTGGCTCAAGCGCGCAAACTTACTGTAAGAGCTCGACGACGAAAAAACTCCGCTGCCGCTCGAGGCCGGCCGCTGCATGCAGCTGCGCTCTCCACGTCATTTTGCAGTGCTTCCAGATCAAACCCTAGACCCTAAACCCCAAACCCTAAACCCCAAGACCCTAAACCCTAAACCCCTAAATCCCTAAAACCCTAAACCCCTAAACCCCTAAAACCCTGAACCCCTAAACCCCAAACCCGTAAACCTACCCTGCTGCTCTGCGTGGTTTCCCACGCCCATGGGCCTATGGCTCGGAGTTTGGTGGGGCTTCTGGGGCTTACCTATAGGCTCCATAGTAGTTCCTTTTTGGGGGGCTCATATTTAAAATCATAAGAGCTACTCCCAAAAAGGGAGTGAGTATGGATTTTGCGTAAGGGTTAGGGCTTAGGGTTCATATATTTAGAAACCTACAAGATAATCCCCAAAAAGGAACTAGTATGGAGCCTATGGGTAGCAGCTATTCAGCTGTAGCCGATTCGTACCAGAAGCTGCAAACTTAGACTGGGCAGACTCACTATAGTGACTCTAATGCATATGTGGAAGAGTTGTCGACAGATAACCTCTCAGGCCCTACCTTGTTACATAGGCCCAGGACTCCAGAAGGTCATTCATCAGAGGAACGCATGGGGCTTATCCTTAAAACCCTAAACCCTCAAACCTAAACCCCTAAAACCTAAACCCCGAACCCCCTAAACCCCAAACCCTTAGGGTTCAGTGTTATCGGATCTTGGGACAAGGGTCCGATTGTTGGATAGTTATCTGAAGTAGCGCTCCTTTTGGAGTCCTTTGATGACGGTGCCGTACGACTTTGGGGGACCTAAAACGGGCCCTATTCATTTAAGATGTGACGTGGAAGCCTGACTGTGTAAGCTATTTTGATAGGGAGGGGGGGGTATAGAAACAACCCCATAAGGACTAGTAATTCTAATCATTCCGATGACATAGTTTTGAGGCCCCTTACTTTCGAGCTCCCCTATTTTGGGAGTCCTTATAATAAGGATCCTACTATTTAGGGTGCTATATTAGGGTTCCCTATTTTCGGAAACTCCAATAGGAAATGGCCTGGCTGCTCGGTAGGCACAACCTGCAGCGGGTTGCGAACATGCAAACGGGAAGGGTTTCGGGCTCCGGGGTTTGGGGTGGGAAGCCTGAGTCGTTTATATCCCAGTGCCCCAAAAGGATCCAAAAAGGAGATCCCTTAATGGAGGGGGTCCTATAATCTACCCTTAGTATAGGGCCCCAAATTAGGGGATCTACTTGCTAGATCCTCCCGGGGGTCTGGGTTTATATAACGTTAAACTTGATGCGGTTCATCTAGACCTTATAACTCTTGAAGTCTGTGCCCTGCAACCCCTGTAATATCGGGTTTTATTAATGATTAGAAAAGGATTTGGGGCTATAGTATGAATAGAACAAGGCACCCTGATGAACCGCATCAAATTTAACGTTATATAAACCCAGACCCCCGGGAGGATCTTGCCAGGACGAGTCACATATGTAAGATATCCGGCAAAATCTGTGGTTCCCTAGATTAGGGTCCTTCTTGGGGTCCTTGTAAGTGTGCCGTAGCAGCAGCATCTTTGGGACGTAAATAGGGACCCTCTAGTGAACTACTCAAATCTTCTGGGGCAAGTGAGGAGGATTCATCAGGGGTGTACCCAGAGAGGCCAATATCCCTTAATTAAGGAATATAGCTTAAATCAGAGAATATATATATATATATATATATGGCCCCATATAATTGAAGGCATAATTAAGGGGTGCTGGTTGCAGATCTTGATGACAAGAGCAGACTTGGAAGCGCCGGTGTTCGGCAAAAGAACCTGATTAAGAGGCCCCTGATGCTTCTTGGGGTTTAGGGTTTAGGGTTTAGATTTGGATCCTACTATTTTGACGGAGAAGAAGATCTTGCTCAGTTTCGATATCACGTTCCTACACTTGCCATTTATTCTAAATAGACCTCCGAGTGTTGATGCAAGATTTGCGCATGCGCCGGATTTTACTCTGCAAGCTGGTGCCCTCTTTGCACCGAAGATAGGGCCCAAAAAAAACACATAAGCAAAAATTAGGATAGGGATGTCCCATATAGACCCCCGTATAATGAAGCCCAATAAATAAGGTAGGGATATCCCCCTAAAAGCTTATGCTTATGTGCTTTTGGGGTCCCTCAGAAGAGGGCGTACGTACAAAGTCATGACCTTCACGTAGGTTACACGCGTTGCCGAGCTAGCGCCTTGCCAATGAAGGCCGCCATCCCGCCAGAGCCGCGATGGGTTTGCAAGACCAAACCCGCGCACAAAATCCGAAACTCCAAGTCCTAAATCCCACAGCCCCTGAGCCCTAAACTCCAAGTCTCAAATCACAAATCCCGAACCTCAAACCCTTCAAACCTTCCGAAGCTCCGAATTCTTCAAGCCTAAATCCCGAGCCCCAAGCCCTAAACCCCGAAACTGCAAGAAGCCTCAATCTCCGAACCCTAAACACTGGGCGTAGCCTGAAACCATAATTTGTTTAACCCCTTAACAGAGCCCAAACCATAGCCAAAAGGCCCTGAATCCATAAATGGGATCCTTACCCTCAGGATCCTTGTAAGGGACCCTGGCGTGAAGGATCCCCCATACTTCATACAACTCATAGCCCTGCACGCTACAAACCGGAACCTAGACACCATGCAAAATCCAATAATGCCTTTATAACACCCGAACGAAATCCCGTCTATAGCTTTCAAAATCTCTAACAAACTTCTTTCGAAGCCTTCTCAAACCCCTTGCAAACACAAAAAAAACTGAAAACCCTGTTGAGCCCCTCTAGAGCAAAGCCCCGATGCTATGTCCTAGGGTTTAGGGGTTTAGGGGTTTAGGGTTTAGGGACACCTCCTTCCCGGAAGCACGGAGAACGCGAAGGTCCCGCACCTCACCGCTGTGAGGTTCCCGAAGTGCGGCGGAAACTTCCGGAGGGAAGCATAGCCGGTGAGTCGGTTCCCGACCTTGGGGCTTCATATAGGGGCCTTAATAATTACTACGGTTGATTGATATAAATCCTGCATTTTTTTAAGGACCCTAAACTATGGGAATTATGGTATATTCCTTATTATGGCTAATGCAGGATTTGTATCATCAACCGTAATACTAATTTGGGGGGGTTCCGTATTATCAAATTATAGTATCATGGCCCCCATAACCCGATTCTAAGTATTATGGCCCCTAGATTACCTTAACCTTCCAAAAACCTACTTTTCCGTAGGTTTTTATTCTAAATCCTGATATGGAATGTATAGGGACCCTACAGGTAGGGCTTAGGGTCTTAGGGTTAATTAAGGTTTAGGGCTGAGGGTTTGGGTTTAGGGCTTGGCACTGCCGTTCCGAGCAAAGGCTTATGCAAGGGGACCCCAGGGGGTTTAGGGTTTAGGGCTCTCGTTCCGTAGATGGGATTCTCACACGCCGACTGCACTTCCCTGGTCGGAACCACTGTTCGTGGGTGGGTGCCTCGTTTGCGAGCCTGCTTCGCTTGGATCAAAAGAAATGATCCCAGGACCATTGAAAGCGATGTGATCGGATCAATCTCCGAATAATATTGCGATGAATCGTTGTGCATTGCAATGGCATGGTCGGTGGCATAAGAATAGCGGTTCAAGAAGATGTTGAAACCTGGAAACAAAGAGACATTACAACCAACTAAACAGACAAAGAAAAAAAACGATCTGAGACCGCTGATTTCAGACAAAGCTGATTTCAGACTGCTCATGATAGTAAACGCTTCTGGATGAACGAATGTGAATGAGTATGTATCGAATACCCAGTTCACGAGTTTCCTCAAGGCCAGACTCAATTACATGATAACTGTGGCATGCCTCCAAACGATGCACCCAGTGCTTATTTCCGCGAGTGCGGACCAGTGTGGCTTGGTTAGGCTTTAGGGCTTAGGGCTGGGGTTCTGGAGTTTGGAGTTGCGGGTTTGGGGCTTAGGCTTAGCCCTAAACCCTAAACCCGAAACCCTAAACCCTAAACCCGAAACCCTAAACCCGAAACCCGAAACCCTAAACCCTTAATTAGGGTTCTAGGTTTCTGGCTTAGGGTTTGGCTTTCGGGTTCAGGCATGTTCGGGCCTGGGGGTTTGGATTTGGGAGCGGGGATCTGGTTTCGGACTTAGGGCTTACTTAAAGGATCATTGGACTTAGAGCATCATGGGACTCAGTAAGTGTAGGTAGGGTTCCTTAAAGGGTTCCTTTAAGGGATCTACAAGGGGTCTTTCAGGGGAGTTTAAGGTATTTGGAGGATCATTGGACTTAGTAAGTAGGTCATAATTGGGGTTATGGGTCCACTAAGTCGGGTTATCCTAATGATAACCTACTTATAACCATACTTGCTAAGTCCCATGAGCCTTTAAGTAGGGCTTGGGGTTTGGATTCGGGCTTTGGTTTGGGGGTGCAGGGTTTAGGGGCTTGGATTTGGGATTTCGGGTTTGGGGTTTGCGTTCTGGGCCTGGGGTTTGGGTTTTGGGGTTTAGGGCTCTGGGTTTGGGTTCAGGGTTGTCTCTTTGGAGGCTCTTTCGTAGTTCTCAAAGAGGTTATTGTTCTCCCTGCTTAGCCCTGAATAACCTGCCTCTTTATGCTTCCTTATGTATGGTTTCCTTATATAGGCCCTTAGAGTATGATTTCCTTAGATAGGCCCTTAAAAAGGGTAGACTCTTCGGGTTAAGGTGACCCATGAAGGCAAAACTCCCGAACCCAACAACTCTACACCCGCGAAGGTCTCTCCACATACTTCCAAGAGCTTTCTACAGGGTTTAGGGTTTAGGGCCCCAGAAGCCCAAAATCCCTGAAGGAAGCCTTACAAAACCTAAAAAAAAAAACACCTCCTAGAACCCTGAAGGTAAAAACCGCATAAACCACAAACCCTAAACCCTGAAACGCAAATCCTAAACCCTGCATCCACCCCTACAGCCACGAAATCTTACCCTGCACGGCCCGAGCGTCGTAAAGCCTCCAGGCACTCGGCGAGGAGCCAGTTCCAGTGCAGAGAAGAGACACAGCCCTGATCTGAACCCAAGGTTTTGGGTTTAGGGTTTGGGGTTTAGGGTTTCAGGGTTTTAGGGTTTAGGGTTTTAGGGTTTAGGGTTTAGGGTTTTTCCAGCGCAGAGAAGATACACAGCCCTGACTTTGCAAGATTTTTAACGGTTTCTATAACTGGCCTTGTCGGGGTTCTTTAAGGCATCAAAAAAGGGCTCTAGGAATCTCTAGGAGGGTCGAAGGGTTGATCGGTTTATTCAGGCTGGTTTACGAGGTCTGAAGCCATTAAAGGGCATGGGGTGTCAGGAGACTTTAGTGACTTCGTATAGTGACTATAACGTAGAGCTTACATCGTCTGACGATGGTTTGAGGGTATAGGCTATTACGAATAAAGTCGAACACCCCAACCCCAAACTTTATTCAAAAATCGTGTGCAAGCACCAGCATAACAGCAGAGCGCCAAATCCAGCCTTCAGATCGTTCACAGAGGCTTCGTCCAAGACCATGGCAGGCAATGAATGAAGCGTGGGTTAGTAGGGAATGGAGGAATGGGGTACAATTAGAACTACGATTACTACCATTCTTCCATTCCCTACTAACCAAAGGTAAGTAGAAACCCAGAAGCTTTTGAGGTTTGGGGTTGAGGGTTAACGGTTTGAGATGGTTTGAGGTTTTTGGCTTAGGGTGTGGGGTTCCTGCTACAGGGATCTTTTAAGAAGGCTCCTAATAGTCACGACTGCCCGACAATGCTGAGGCTTCCCGCTCCAAGGGTCCCCTATCAAGGATCCCTGTTGCTCTAGGGTGCCCAGTAACCTAGGAAGAGAAAGGGATCCCTTGTTGGTATTGGGTAACTTTATAAGGAACGTAGGACTACAAAAAGGGAATAAGGGTACTACTGGGCATCCTAGTGCAAGTTCCGGAACCTTTCCTAATCTGAGTCGTCAGCCCCGACTGCTCCCGTAGCCGGCAACAGTGTGTACAACGTTTTTAAGGTTGTTGGTTTAGGACTGACTGTAGAGATCCGGGTTGCTTTGGCTCAGGGTTGCTGACGCTTTGGTTGCACCAGCAAGATTGATAGAGCTGGAGGGCCAGAAAAACCACATGAACACCGATGAACACCACCGCTTTCCAAAGAAGCAGATCGGCGGCACGACCATTTTCAGATAAGCCCTGGCCTCGTGCCGTAACCTCATGTTTATGTGACCTGCGACATGTGTAAGATTCAGATCTTGCGTAGTGCAGCACTGAACCTGCCAGGTGTATGGGAGCCCGTGCCGAGGGTCTAACGGGAAGCAGCCCGACGCCACCACCGAAACTTCGCAAGGCAAGGTAGTCTGACGGTTTAGGGTTTAGGCGGTTTAGGGTTTAGGGTAGTCTGAGATAGTGGTGGCGACAAAGATCAATGGCAATCTGGCTTGAATCATCGAGACCGCGGCAGCGAAAGCTCAGATTCGCTCAACCTCTACGATAACCATAAGTCTAAACCCCAACATGAAGCTGGCTCCATTGGCGGAAACAACACAGCCAAAGGCACTGAATTTCAGGGCTCCGCACTAAACTCTAACAGAAGACATTGCTAAAGCATCGTTTCTCTCTTGAGCGATGGTCGCCGAAAATTTCGTTGAAACCAATTCCACGACGTCGGGATCTGCCAAACCCAGGGACTCCAATATCCGGTTTAGGGTTTAGGGTTTAGGAAATAGGGAATTTTGTTTAAATTATCAAGGATCCTACTATAATCTAAGGGATATTCCTTACTGAGGGGATATCAGAATCCCTTAAACCCCAAACCCTATAGATCCCTTATAGATCCCTTAGAGGAGCCCTAGGTCCTAGGTATTCCTTAATTGAGGGATATTGGAATCTCTGGGAAAGGCAACCCTGCCAGTACCAAGGGAAGCCATCAGGAGGAACATCGCCCTTCAGGGCGTTGGGCGAAATGAATCGCGCCTCCTGGAGTTGTGGAGTTCCGGGTTAGTGGGTTTAGGGTCTAGGGGTTTAGGCTTTAGGGCTTAGGGTACGGTTTAGGAGTTTAGGGCGCTAAAATGCCTTGGGCTCCGGGTTACGATGAGTGACAACACGAAAGAGTGCTTCTCAAAATTGGCTGGGTTCGGAAGAACTCGAACCAGCTTTTCTCTTTGGGCATTACTCTTCAGGCTCACAGAAAACCTAGCAGGACCTGAATCAGAATAGGTTTCTGGGACACCTTGTGGTGTATATATGTAGAGTGTGTGTCGGCATGAAGGCAAGCTTTTCTCGAGTAAACAAGCTCTTTTTATATACTGTATAATTATAACATATGTGAGGACCCTTAAGCGAGCACTATTGGTAATCTCTGGGACAATCTATAAAATCCGATGAAAACCTATTTATAAACCTCATGTTCCCTTATGAAATCATGGTGAGACTACGCATCCCCACCAAGGTTCAAGGCTAGTCTAATTGTCAGGGCCCGTAGATCGCGGACCCTTTGGAGCCACGCAAGACTTGGTGGACGAATCCAAGGCTGGTGGTTTCGGAACCAGCACCACAACCACGACCGCTTTCACCTACCATCACTAGGCACTGTCAGACCCTAAGCCAAGCCCTGCGCCCAAAAAGGCGCAAACCCTCAACCCTAAACCGTCTAAAACCTATAGACTCTCAACCCTGAACCGTCTCAACCAACCGAACCCATGTCTAAACTCTCAAACATAAACCCTAAATCCCAAGCCCGAAACCCTATAAACCCTAATTAAAGCCTAAATCCTCAACTCCAAACCATACTAAACTGCTAGCCCTCAACCCTACGGTAGAAGCCCAAAAGTTGGAAACCCAATAGCCTCAATCCTTACGAGCAATGTATAGGGAATCCCAGCACTATTTGGCCTTAATCCGGTTTCCAACTTTATGAGGTTTACTGTAAACTGCTAGCCCTCAACCCCTAAACCCCATCCTTCGAGCTGCTTCCAGGTAAGTGCTCGTCTGCATCTCCTTGAGGCGGCTTGCAGCGCGACCTGGGCTCTAGGGCTTAGGGTTTACGGGTTTAGGGTTCAGGTGTTTGGGGTTTAGGGCTTAGGGTTTAGGGAAGTTTAGGGTTTAGGGATTTAGGGCTTATGGGTTTGGGGTTTGGGGTTTAGGGTTAGGGCACGGGGGTTTAGGGTTCAGGATGGTTTTGGTTTAGGACAGTTTAGGGGTAAGGGCTTAGGGGTTTTCAGGGCCTGTTGAGAGGGGGTTGCATTTTTCGAGGCTTTAGCGAGGTCCCTCACTGGGGCTGTCCCTAGAAGACGTACGCACGCGTGACATACATACATACATATACATATACATATATACATATATACATATATACATATATATATATATTATATATGTATATATATATATATATATATATATATGGGAGCACCCCTATTTGGGGTCCCCCTACGTTTTTCGCTATACCATCTGACTCGGTTATAACCACCAGACTAGGTTATAACCAGCCGACTAGGTTATAATCAGGTGTACGTCATCGACTACAGTATTATATCCGGTTTGAAGACCATGTTTTCAGAATGCTGAAACCCGCACAACGCTAAGAATTCTATGACACCTTCGTCGAAACCCTGTTACAATGTGCTAAAATCCTTGCTTTGAAGCCGTCGATATATCTTCGTAGTTCATGTTTGTGTGACTGTATCTAAACCGCTGTATTTCAGTTTTTTCCAACAAGCGCGCTGTAGTCACTAGTCTGGTTCAGTCATTCCTTATCGCGAACTAGATTTTGCAACGAAAAGTTTTCCATCTTTGTACTGTAATGCCGCAATCCCACCAAAGCCTCTGTTGTTGGACGCATTGCTATGACGTTTTGGCAAACTGACAGCTTTCAATGACATATCCCTGTGCCCCGATGTGATTGCTTTTTAACACTGGTATATCCGGTAGGTATATTTGAGTGGTGCATTCCTTAATTCTGTATGACGGCTGCCCCAAGCCAAAATTGAAAACTTGCATACTACAAGCTTAGCAAACGTTGTATAGTGTTTTTCCTGGGGGACGACATGAAGCGTCGCTTCTTAGGCTTGGCACTGTTTCTATATGCTGAGTGATGAAGCCTGTGCTTCTTGTATCAGCATACCTTAACCATCACGTAAAGCCGACTGAAAACCATAAGGCTGCATCTAGCTTGTTCGAATTTCTATTTGTGTTCTTGTGAATCTTTACTGAAAGTCTGAATAGAAGCGATTGTTCCCAGTCCAGAACGTGATCCTCGTTCATCCATGTAGTTGGAAATAGCATTGCAAGGAATTTTCTACGTACCGAGCGAGGAAACCTAACAGTTTAAGTCGCGAATTTTGTTTCGCTCACCACACATATTCTTATCAGTTTTGTCTCGTCGAAATCCGGCTTCCTTGGAACGATGTTTGAACAAAACGTTGCAACCAGTTCGCCTATGTACGAAGTGATGAAACCTGAACACGCTGTAAAAAATTGAAATACTCTCTCTACCTACAATGACGTCGTATCAGACGTATCTCAACTTTCTATGTACCGTGATATTCGATTCCAATGTTGACAACACTTACTGACCTACTGTAATCCCGATAGAGCCCCTTCATATTCCGCATTTTGATTCCTGCGTGAGTGACATGTTAGCGGCTATTCTCTCAATGTGTACATCTCATAAACCCGATGTACTGGAACGGACAGACCATTGTGTAAAGTCCGTCATATAGCCTTTCCGCTAAAGTTGGGGAATGCGCATATTGTCCCCGGAATTATGTTTGTTACAAAGCACTGCATCATGCCTCAACAACCGAATACACGCCAATTACCTCGGACCCTCTATTCTTCTAGTCCTTGTTTATTTTCATTGCGGTTACATTCACCATGAAACACCGAAACTTTCGAACGTTTGGATTTAGGTGTTGATGAAGTACTGTAGCGGTGGCACAGGCCTGGTTATAACCTCTGTCCCCGGTTATAACCAGGACACCTGCGTAGTAGGCAGCCCTAGACCCATCACTAAACCATTAAACCATTAACAAACGGTTAAATTAGTACACCGTTAAACAAATCCTTTGCCCCAATGGACCCAAACCAATACACCATTAAACCATTAAGCCGATCCTTTTGCCCCATACCACTAAACCATTAAACCATTAAACCAATCCCCTTACCCCATACCACTAAACCACTAAACGATTAAACCAATCCTTTCCCCCAATGCACCTAAACCACTAAACCATTAAACCATTAAACCAATGCTTTCGGCCCATACAGGGTTGTGTCTCTCTCTATAGGGGCAAATGATTGGTTTAATGGTTGAATGGTTTAGTGGTATGGGGCAAAAGGATTGGTTTAATGGTTTATTGGTTTGGGTCCGTTGGGGGAAAGGATGGGTTTAATGGTTTAATGGCTTATTGGTTTGGGTCCATTGGGGGAAAGGATTGGCTTAATGGTTTAATGGCTTATTGGTTTGGGTCCATTGGGGGAAAGGATTGGTTTAATGGTTTAATGGTTTATTAGTTTGGGTCCATTGGGGGAAAGGATTGGTTTAATGGTTTAATGGTTTAGGTGTGCAAAAACCCAGGGGACCCCATATAGGGGGGGTACCCATATATATATATATATATATATATGTATATAATATGCAACGAGATAGGTGTGTGTGTGTGTGTGTACCTGTTTTGTGTGGTTGTTTGAATCCGTGTGTACGACTTCATTTGAACGCGAGGGGTCGCGTTTCCGAGCTTACGGACTAGAGACCCTAAACCCTAAACCCATCACAACACCTCGGCAGTGTTAGGCGTCAACCAGTTTGGTCGCAGTCCAAACGTACTTAATGAAGACAAGTGCGGATGCACGAGAGGGGTGCGCTGCAGCCTACTCCGACTCCGCTTCTACTCCCTCACCTACTCACCTGCTCTCCGACTCGCCTGCTCCTACACCCACTCGCCTACTCCGACACCTGCTCACCTATTGCTACGACTTTTATGAATTATTCCTCCCACCACTACAGCCACCACCACTACCACCACCACAACCACTACCGCTGCCACGATCGTCACTAGCACTACAGTACTGGTGTCGCTACCACACCTGACTGTCAATACCTCCACCCGGTACCGCCAAACATGAGTCCGATGACTACTGGAATGGACCTACATTGTAGCTTATAGCCATATCTTCTGAGCACCGTGCGAGCAGCGAAACCGCTCTCCTGGCAAATGGGACATGGATGGGAGGGGCTCAGGGTTGGACGTTTCTTGACTCGGTAGTGTGCGAGTGAATGAATTGAGTGAGTGGAGTGAGTGGAGTGAGTGGAGTGAGTGAGTGAGTGAGTGAGAGAGTGAGAGAGAGACAGAGAGAATGTGTGTCTGTGTGTGATGCCATGCTTAGGGCTTCAGCGCTGAAGCTTAGGCCTAGACAGCCTAAGCTGGACATGTGGAATGGAAAGTATGCAGAAGATTCGGGAGCCACATGCAATGCGCGGTCGGGTTTCAGATTTGGGGTTTCAGTGTTCGGCTAAAAGGCACTTCAAGGCCTCAGAGAACAAGTATTAGGGTTTAGGGTTTAGGGTTGTTTAGGGTTTAGGGTTTAGGGTTGTTTAGGGTTTAGGGTTTAGGGTTTAGGCCTCAGAGAACAAGTATTGAAGGTGGATACTTTTGGGTTAGTTTCGTCGCTTGCCTTCTATTCCGAATGCAGGGAAACTCTACTCTACCGTCCTCAATTCCAAGACCCATATTTAATGACCTAAATGTTCCGAGAGCCCTGAATATGCGGGCGCGACGACCATAATACCCAGAGACTCCAACATCCCTGAATTATGGGATATACCTTACATCATAGTAGGATCTCTAATCTGATTTGAGGAACATGCCTTAATTGCGGGATATTGGAGTCCCCTGAACCCTAAACCCTAATTTAATAGGAACCCTAAGGTATATGCCTTAAATCTGAAAGAACGCTTGAAGAAAACCTTCTAGAATGACCCTCACTCCATCACAAGAAAGATGCCCGAAACGCCAAACCCTAACCCTTAAACCCTAAAGTTTACAGTAGAAGCCAGAAAGTTGGAATATCATTATCGTAACCCCTTTAAGGTAAATTATAGGGGATCCTACCATTAATCCATATTCCAACTTTCTGGAGTTCCCTTTAGGGTCTACCAGCACCCCCCAAGTATCTCTCAAATAGAAGCCTTCTCGTTCATAACAGCGGGTACTCAGGATCTCATAAGGGGTAGTTGGGGGGAAACCCTAAGCCCCAAAACCTCTAAACCCTTAAAACCTAGAATCCTAAGCCCTAAACCTCTATCCCCCTGAACCCTAACCCTAAAACCCCTAAACCATAAACCCAAATTCCTGAACCCTTAAAACCCAGAATCAGGGCCTGCAGCGAGCCGACGGCTGCGACCATCACCCCCGCCACCCCCTGGTCCGGAGCGCTCAAGTCCTGAGGCTCTGCATTACATGTTTAAGGCTTATAGGGTTTTACCTAAACCCTAATCCCTAAACCCTAAACCCTAAGGGTTTAAGACCCCCGAGAAGTAGGTGAAATAATGGCCCAAAACCTACAAAAGGCGATTTTTCTACATATGGTTCGGAGTTTGGTGCTTCTGGGGCTTACCTATAGGCTCCAGAGCAGTTCCCTTTTGGGGCCCATATCCGAAATCCTACAAGCTAATCCCAAAAAGGGAACTAGTATGGATTATGGGTAAGGGTTAGGGTTTAGCGGTTTAGGGTTTCAGATGGTTCAGGGGGCTAGGGGGTTAGGGTTAGGGGTTTAGTTAGGATTTTAAGGTCTGGGGTCTAGGCTTTGGGTTCGTAAGGGAATACTGGGTTGAGCTTCGAGCATGAGAAAGTGTCAGAGCAAGGTCTCAGGATTTTGAAATCCCGCGAAGGCTAGTTGCCCCTAAACCCGAGGCCCTAAACCCAAAGCCCCTGAACCCTAGACCCTAAACCCCACCCTAAATCCTTTTCCACATGCCCGACATGCGCGGAATCCACCCGTCCTGACAAGGAAAGTCTGGGGGGACTGTCAATTGCCCTACGGCTCAAAAAAACCCAAAACCCTTCTATAGTATGGTCTTTAAATATGAGTCCTTAGAGCCTAAGGGTTGTCGTTCATCACTTTCCTGACACCCCTTCCCAAAGTCAAGCCAGAACCAATCCTAAACTTGAAGCCCGAGCCCCCACCCCTGGACCCTAAACCCTTACACCCGAACCCCTCAAACGGTAAGGACAGTAATACGAGCTGAGTTGCTGCACTCGCTGGTGCTGCGCTCCATTGGCTGCCCGTGTCTCCCTGGCGTTTCATGAGGTGGTTTATTTGGGTTTGGGTTTAGGGTTTACTATACTGATTTTAGAACCCTAGCATTTTTTGCTTTTCTTAGGGGTTATAATAACAAAAAATTAAACAATTATGTCTAAGTACCCCTAAGTTTAGAGTTGTTGTGATCACCGGCTGAGAGATTATGGCTTGGGGTTTTCTGGCTTATACCGAACTTTAGTTTCGGGTTGGCAACTTATATGGAAGGGAAATACTATGGGATGGATCCCATATATGCTGTACAGTGTTTCAGTGGGTTGAGGGCCGCTGAGCCGCCTCTAACCACCGAGGTAGCTTTGCACCATCTTAATCTAGGCTGCTCAGTCAGATCCTTTCTGTCAAGAAGATCTCGTGGAGATCCCATGGCGTTCTTTGTACGAGCGCCATGCCTGCAGTCGCCGTCAAGCTTTAGTTTGTGCGGCAAATCGCTTCCCATGTGCCACGAGTCTGCTAGGAGGCGCCGGTGCCGCCCTGCCGAAACCGTGCTTCGTCCAATTCCTGGACCCCAACCAAATTCTCGTGGAAATTGATGCCGGAGCCGCCGTGAAAGGAATTGTTGATGTCTTTGAGGAACCTGATATGTTTGGAAGCGATCAGCAGGCAACATGTGCACACGAAAACGAAACCCTGAAGCCTGAAACCCGTGTCACGATGTCAGAGAGTCATCATCAAATAACTCGGAAAAAGTTTATACGTTTAGGCTTTTAGGCTTCTTATTTCATAATAAATAGGAACCCAGAAACCTGAAAGTAAAAAATGTACCACTGAACAGCCTGGTAATTATACACATTAACGCGACTCAAGCCCCCCGGCCCCCACCCCCTCCACAACTGTAAACATCTAACCCTAAACCCTACACCCTAAACCCTATACCCTAAACCCTAAACCGTGGCATCTGCTTACCAAATCTGCCAAAACACCAAACCCAGATCAAGGCAAGTTCAACTTATCCTTTCCCAGGCATAGGGTTTAGGGTTTGGGGTTAGCAAGTAAACGACACCTCGAAGCCCGAGTCAAACCATGCTCGCCTAAATCGTGCCAAACCCCCAACTTTCAAATCCTGAACCACCAAACCCTAGCAACTGCCCTCTGTGGGCTGAAACACTACACCCTAAACCTCTAAACCCCTAAACCCTAAACCTAACTAAAACCCGAGCTAAAGGTTCGAGAAGCCTCGAAGACACGACGTATGACACATCTACGGACTCTCGAAACCTAAGCCTAGGGCTTGCGTAGGTTGGGTTGGGCTTTTAGGGTTTAGGGTTTAGGGGTTTAGAAACTTCAAACACCTTGACCCCAAACCCGAAAAGCCCCTCTAAACCCTACAAGTTAGGTATCAGGGATAGTTAAACCTGCTTGTCCAGTACCGTAAAGGAACTAAAAGCGAAGCTTCGGGAGTATATAGGGAATGTAGTACCCGAAAAAGGTCAAAGCACGTCGGGTCATGAGAACGGTCCCCAAGGTTACCTACACCACTACTAGGTTAGACAGTTCCTTGAAAAGGATCCTTCAAGGGATACTATAAGGGCTTTAGCATACTATAATGGTTCAAAGCCCGAGAAAACGACCTCGACGGCTTCGACGTTGCCAAGGCGCTGAAGCCGCTTGACCTGGCAATGTCTTGAAACAAAAGGATTTAAGGTTTAGGGTTCGTTGATGAGGCTTTAAGGTTCTCGGGTTTAGGGATTAGGAGTTGTTGACAAGCTATATGTTTCTTGCCAAATGAACGTTTTACTGCCCACGTCAAGAATGACTAGCCTCGTGCCGCTGCTCCTCCGCCATGCGGCGATCCTGCAACCATGCGAACAAGAGGTGTTAGAAACTAAACCTTTGGGGCACGGTTAAATCCCAAATCCTAAACCCTAATTGCAAAGGCGCAATGCCCTCAAAGCCTATGACTCTCTTGATAGTATGAGGGTGTTATAGGAAAAGGGGTGCAGGGTTCGCGAGATCCCTACACGCGTGTCACTTGTGCAAAGCAAGTCGAAGGCACCCCCAGGACTTTACGAAACCCTAAACCCTAAACACCCCAACCCTAAAAAAAAATGAAAGCCTGAACCCTGAACCCTAAAGTGAGGGTTGTGTTAAGAACAGTGCTTGGCCTTGTCATGAGCCTGTGTGCTTGGGGTTAAAGGGGCTTGAAGATTAGTTAAAGGCACCCATGGCTTAGAAATTGGCTTAAGATTTAGGGCTTCGGGCTTCGGTTTTGCAGCAAGTCCTGCAGCTCTTTCCATCGTTCCCGGCTGCCCAGCTCCTTGATCTGGATCTGGAAATTTGGACTGTCATCGTACATAGTCTCCTGGGCACCCGAAACCCTAAACCCTAAAGCCCTAAACCCTAAACCCTAATCCCTAAGCCAAACCCCCATCCACTGACATCGCCTCCTAGCCCACTGGCTGCTATTGGCCCGAAACCACCATCCACGTACAAAGTCCTACTTGTCGGGTATATAGGGGCTATACTACCCAAAAAGCAAAAAGGTTGCCTACTCTACTACTAGGAAGTATCTCCAGTTAAGTCACTGACTACGAACCTGACTTTGCAACCTAATCTAGGGGGCCTTTATTTGGGTACTGTAGCGTTCTGTAATAAGCTCCCTTTTAAGGGTACTATACGGTTCTATAATAGGCTGCCCTTTAGGGGTAGTATAGGGTTCTAAAATTGGCTCCCCTTTAAGGGTACTATAGGGTTCTATAGTAGGCTCCCCGTTAAGGGTACTATAGGGCTTCTATAGGGTTCTTAGGGGCCGTAATAATTACCTATACTAAGCCACAAAGCTTGAGACTTTGAAGCCCTGAACCCGAAAGCATCAAACACCTTCCAGCCCTAGAAGCCCCTTATGGCAGGCAGGAAACACCTAAACCCTAAACCCCTAAACCCCAATGTAGGAAGCTGGTTAAGAAACCCTAAGCCCACAACCCCAAAATAGTAGGATTCAAACAAGGAACCCTGGTAAAGGCCCAAGGTTTCTTTATCAGGTTCCTACATTAACCTTTTCAAGAGTAAAACTTGGGATGGGGTTTGGCATTCGGGACGGGTTGCCACGAAGATGTTCATAATCTAGCTCTCTAAACCCGAGACCCCCGGGAGGATCCAAAAAGTAGATCCCTTAAGACGGTTCCTATAAGGTACCCTTAGTAGCTAGGGTCCCAAATTAGGGGATCTACTTTGTAGATCCTGCAGGGAGTCTGGGTCTCTAAACCCAGATGCCAATTATGTGCCAAGACGCAAAGACTCCCAAGCGATCTGCATCGAACTCTTCGTCCTGTCTGAAGCAGCCCAGAGTCGCAGGAAAACTACCAGTACCCTGAATCCCAACCCCGAGGTTTCCATGTGGGAGTTTCCGAAAATTAGGGGTACCGTATCTTGGGGTCCTTGTAACAAGGATCCTGTTATTTAGGGTACTACATTGGGGTCCCTTGTTTTCGGAAACTCCCATGTCAAACCCGAGGTTCCCATGTACTTATACATGCAGTGTTCCCGTGCTCGCGTGAAACATCGGGGCAAACGGATTCAGGGTTTAGGGTTTAGGGGTTAGGGTTTAGGGGTTTAGGGTTTAGGGTTTAGGGGTTAGGGTTTAGGGTTTAGGGTTTAGGCTTTAGGGGTTTAGGGATTAGGGTCGAGGGGTTTAGGGTTAAGGGTTTAGGGTTTAGGGTTCACTTTTTGACCGGCTTCGCCGCAGAACATGTTCCGAGTCTTTGAGCTCTACTACAAAGTTGCTTCGGTGTACGGTTTAGCGATTCTAAACCTCTTCCCTGTGCAGGAGGCAGACAGAGTGGAGCACTTGTCCACTCTTTCGGGTCTGCGGAGACCAGCGATCCAGAAAAGGTCCTCTGAAGTGATAAACGTCCTCTGAAGTGACATCTTGCGGGGTGTGCTCTTGGCTTCCTTTGTCGGGCTCACTGCCCAAGCCTCAAAAAGGTTAACGCTTTTGAATTATAGTAGGGTTATATTAATACGCCCGAAAAGGTTGAAAAGGCTACCTACTCAGCCCCTAAGTAGCAAGGCTTTTGTTACCTTGGTTATTTTCCCTAAATCCTAAACCCTTAACCCTAAACCCCTAAACCCTAAATCCTTAAACCCTAACCCCTGGACCCCTTGGTTACTTCTCCGTGCCCTAAAGCCAACCCCGGAGTAGATGCCAGCGGACAGCTTCTTTCTCAGGGATCTCTCCTGTCGTCCGAGCCGAACAACTTAGGGTTTAAGGGTTTAGTTAAGGGTTTAAGGTTGCTTAGTTTAGGGTCTAGGGTTTCGGGCTCGTGGTATAGGTTAAGCTTTGATTAAAGGTCCTGCCGGTAAGAGTGTAAACTTTGTAGATCAATCGGATTCGGCTTAACCAGAGCCGGTAGGGATCCCCAAAGCCAACCCCTAAAAACTTGGAAATTTCAAGTTGCATTACAAGCCACACTAGACCTAAACAAATTCAGTGCACAAAGCAGCTACCCGGTCCATGTTGTAGAAACTAGAATGCTAGAAGTCAGCACAAGTCCACATCTAGCAATATCTACAATCGCCCGCAATCGCGAAGGAAGCGTCAAGCAACTGCGGTTGCTTTGAGTTTAGCTTATCTTGACACTGAATTGAAGAGCTCCTTGTTGGGTCTTATCGTAGCTGCTAGCTACAGGAGGTGACTCGATTTACACTTGCGTGTCTTGGGCTTCTTACGTACCACGTCTGAACAGACACCTCAACACCCCTCAACGCTGAAACCTAAACCCTCCACAATAGCCACAGCCTTAAACCGTAAAGCCCTGAACCCTGAAACCCTAACACCCTAGCAGCAGTCCTTGAAACCTATTCCTTTCAACCTCTCTTTCCAAAACTCCTGAAGCCCTACAGTGCCAAACGGCTGGTACTTGAACATCACTAAACCCTCAACCCTAGCTTACTCCCTACAAACCGATTTTATAATAATTATAAGCCTACCTAAATAGGGTAGGTTAGTTACGGTAGAAGGTAAGCCCTAGACCCTTAAAACCTAAACCCTAAACCCTTAAACCCTTAAACCCTAAGGCCTAAATCCTTAAACACTAAACCCTAAGCCCTAAACTCCCCTTCGGCCGGAGATCCGTGAGTGAGTTCAGCCAACAACGACTTTCGGAGGGGCGAGAGGCTTCCCCCCTCCAGGTTCCCAGAGAGCGCACTTCGGTTTAGGGTTTATGGTTTAGGGTTTACCTAGACCCCCCAACTACCCTTTAGTATAGCCTAAATACCCGCTATTATGGGGCACCAGTAAAGGGCTCTTGGGGGGTGCTGGCAGGGTTTAGGGTTTAGAGCACACTACCTCTCCATTAAGCCCCCAAAACCTGATTCAAACCATCAAGAACCCACCGTTTTAGGGGGCTTTGGGGACAAAAGTTCAAGGCGGTAGGGTGTAAGAGCTTGCGGTTTGGAGCACAGGGCTGAGAGTTAGGGCTTAATCTTTTTTGTTTTAAGTTGTGACGGCTCTTTCTTTGATACGCCCACCAGTCTTGCACACAATCCTACTCTCAGACGTCACCGAAGTCGGCCCCAATGACACCAAAAGTCAGCATCACACGCGTCTCATTCACGAACATCTCAAGTTGATTTCGGCTTTAATTAGGGTTTAGGGTCGTCCTAGGCCATAGACCCACAAGGGCAGGGCCAAGCCCGCCCCTCTCGCGTGTGGCTATGTCCGGATCGCTGATGCGCCGTAGAGTTCGACAGCGCGTCGCTTTCGGGTTTACCGAACCCCAAACGAATCCCTAAACTCTCAACCCCAAACCCCTAAACCCCTAAACCTTAGGTACGGCCCCCTTACAGTAAGAGTCTATAATAGGGCTACTATTAAGGTCCTAATATATCGATATTATGAATATGACTCAACTATTAGTGAGTGGGGGCCGTACCCAACCTAAACCCCTAAACCTCAAAACCCTAAAACATTAAACCCAACAACCGCATCAGAGGGTGCAATTCGTTTCACCCAAACGCTGCAACACACGACCCGTTAACCTTAGATCCTCAAGCCGGAGGGTGCCGGAGCCCTGAACTTCCAATCCATAGTCCCCCAAACTAAACTCATGGGACTTAGTAAGTAAGGGCTTAGGGTTCCCTTTAAAGGGTACTATAGGGTTCTGAAATAAGGGTTTAGGGTTTGGGGTCTACTTAAAGGCCAATGGGACTTAGTAAGAAAGTTATAAGTATGTTATAATTAGGGTAACCCCACTTCCGGGGCTGATAACCCCAGTTATAACCTACTTACTAAGTCCCATGATCCTCTCAGTAAATCCTAAACCCTGAAGCATAGAAGCCCACACTCAACTCCCAAAGTCATCTAAATCCCAAAAACTTGCATCGTAAACCTTCAACCCTAAACATTAACCTTTATATTGTAGCGACGTTGCAAGCAATTTCATTCGGGCTTGAGGGGTATGGTACATCATAATCATATCAAGTAACCCTAAGAAATACGATTCAACAAATAAGGCCCAACTAAACCCTAAACATCCGTAAACCCCATGCATATACTGGCCCTAGGGAATACTGTCACTAGTAGTTCAAGCTTCGGAGAATCTGTTTGTTGGTCTCCGGTGATGCAAGCCTAAAGTTACTTCACGATACACAAGAAAAGCCAAGCAGCTTGCAGTTCAGAAAACCCAGTATAAACGTTGGGTATTGGAGAAGCTAGTTGTTGTGACTTTAGAAAGCCCTAAACCTGGTCCTCAAACCCTAAAACGTAACCCCTTCAGGTACGGGAGCGCGCTGCAAGCCAAACTCACACAAAGCATCGGAGCTCATCAGAGCAGAGGGTACAAGCCGAAGTTCCACAATGGGACTTAGTAAGTAGTTTATAATTGGGGTTATAAGTCCCCGGGGTTATCCTAATTATAACCTACTTATAACCTTACTTACTAAGTCCTATGAGCCTTTAAGTAGGGGCTGCACAATTTAAAAAGCTGTTACCTCGGAGTAGCGATCATCCCTAGGTGTGTTTTGATGAGACAGTGTGGGGCAGTGTTTACTCAACATCCAAAACTCCAGACTGGACAGAATTCGGCCATTTGCCATCCCCCTTTTCCCACATGAGCTTCAAGACTGCTTCTGAGTGCCCTCCTTAAGAGGTCACACTTGCCAGACATGGAACGTGAACTTGTGGGGTATTGAGAAGTACTGATGGGGCATTGTAGGTTCTCGTTACGCGGCTTAGTTTAAGTTACCAGAATAGCTTCAAATTAAGAATAACGAGCTTTTCCTGGGGCTCAGTGCATTAGGGATTAGGGATTAGTTTAGAAATTGGGGTTTAAGGACTGGGTTTGGTTGCAGAGTAATTGCAGGTCTGGCACCGGACTCCGTCAATCATGAAGGCGAATGGCTCTACATACCACTCGGTAATTCCGCAAGGTCTAACACAGGGTTCGGGTTTAGGGGCGATACGTCCAGGGCAACTTTTTGCAATACAATGATAGTTTACTCTAGCTTGAGCAACCCTAGACTAGACCCTAACCCCTAAACCTTAAACCCTAAACCCCTCAAACCTCCGACCGGAAGACCTACCGACTCAGCGACGGGGCCTCAACAAAACACACAAACAAAAATTAGGATACGGATATCCCATACTACCCCTCGTTATAACGAAGCCCAATAAGGCCGGGGTGGCCCTGTGAAATGCTTGTGATGCCTATCTCAAAGCCCTACTAAACCTCAAACAAAAGCCCTACCAAACCTGCAGCCATTAAATCCTAAAACCTGCAACCCTTATCTCTAGACTCTAGACATTCATGTAAATCCCCACGTCGTACAGGACCTAAACCCCTCAACCCCAAACATCAAGACCTCTTAAACTCTTACTATACCCCCATGGCTCGCAGCATAGGGGTCGGCAAGAATTACTGACAGCATCCCCTCATATGCCAAAAACATTTCCGTGCAATGGAACCCCGCAGCCCCTTTTCAATCTTCTACTACTGTCTGGTTCTTAGTAGGGAATGGGGCAATGGATCGCCATAGGAGCCCGATATAGTCCCCAATAATAGCCTCCACAATCCATTCCCCCATTCCCTACTAAGAACCAGATAGGCTATTTTGCATTATGAACATTAGTACTATGATGATGGCTATTGCCTCATTGCTAGAGATCTAGGGTTTAGGATTTGGGGATTTGGGGTCACAGGGTTAGGGTTTAGGGTTTGTATAAGGTTTAGGGCTTAAGGGTTTAGGGGTTTAGAGTTTGGGACCTCAAGAGGATCCATTAAGGGATCTGGAAGGGCTTGCACAAGCTATGACCCAGAGACTCCAATATCCCTTAATTAAGGAATATTTCGTAAATTCTGGTAGGATACCTAATATGATTTAAGGTATGTTCCTTAATTAAGGGATATTGGAGTCTCTGGGGAGGAGATATCGTCACAAACGGTTCCGACACCTAGATGCAACTCGAAGCCTTCGCCTTTGGACAGACTTTGTAATCTCGGATGCAGGTTTCACCTTGGGGGTCCAGAGTTTAGGGTGTCCCTTAAGTGCCCGGGGACTTTGGGCTCAAGGCAAATTCCTCTAATCAAAGGGGAAAAGGAGGGACCCTTCATGGGGACCCCTACCTTATAATGGGCTATATAATGGGTATATAATAGCTATATTGAGGGTATATACCAAGGGGTCCTTATTATGCGTCCCTCCCCTTGGATTTAATGTCAAGGACGCAAGATGTTTGTCGGCGGAGGCAGGGTTTAGGGTGTAGGCAAAACAACTAAACCAAATGCCCGGGACCTACTTGTCGGGTATCACGGGGAACAGAAGGTTAATTAACCTTTTTGGCTATATAGGCATTATATAGGGGCTCGACTACCCAGAAAAGGTTAAAGGTCACCTACTCGAATAGGGAGAACACAACCCTGAATACCAATCGCCTTCACACGGACTGAAATCGCGATCGATCGTCGGGCGGCTTGTCAGGCCGCGTCGCGATTACAGACGGATTCCGGGCCACATTTGGGCCCTCAGTTTGAGCTTGGACCCGGTCGGTGTTGTCCTGCGTCGGCAAAAAATCTTCGACGAGCCATAATTTGGGGTTGTTTTGGGTTCGGGTTTGGATTTAGGACTGGGTTTAGGGTGTAGGGTTTCCAGGTAGTTGACAACTTCAACATGCGGGCATTCAAGGCCGAAGCCCGACACCAGAGGCGTCCACAGCTTTCTGAACAGAGGGAGGCAGCCTTAAGTTTCATTTGGTTTAGGGTTTAAGGTTTGGGGCTGTAAATCTAGGAAACCGTTGGCGACAGGGCTTTGGGGAGTGCTGAGGCTTCGTGGTGGTGTGCTTCGAGCCCTACAAACCAAACTCTCCCCGGGCCTAGACCTATACTAGAAGCCAGAAACTTAGAACATTAGACTCCTCATGCCCTTAAGGAAGAGTATAGGGGATCCTAGCACGAATCCTCCTAAAGCCATGTTCAAACTTTCTGGCTTCCACTGTAGAGCCCTGGGCCCCAAACGCCAGCCCACAAGCCCCAACAGCTGGACACCTTAGGTACGGCCCCCATACAGTAAGAGTCTATAATAGGGTTACTATTAAGGTCCTACTATATCTATATTATGAATATTATTCAACTATTACTGAGTGGGGGCCGTACCTAATGAACACCCTTGATCAGGGACTTTAGGGTTTAGGGTTTAGGGATTGGGTGCTCAAAAACAAAAAGTGATCTTCCTACGACCCCGAACCCTACACGCCAACCTCCTGAAACCATAACTGCCCTACAGCCTCATACCTCCCTAGAAGCCCCTACCCCAAGTGTGCTTCTAGCAGCACCTTTACTAGTATGGCTGCCGCCCTATAACCTGCCTGAGAACCAATGCCCCCAACCCCAAACCCTAAACCCGAAAATGCTTTAGAGCCGGGAGCCTGGAACCCCAAATCTTCCTACAATTTCCTGAAGCTCCAGAAACCTAAACCACGAAACTCACAACCTAAGCCCAGCCCCTAAACCCTAAATCCCACGCCCCAAACCCTAACGCCTAACCCTGAACCCCCAGCCCCAAAACCCCAAACCCTCATAGAACCCCAGTAGATGCCTTTATGGGAACCCTTTGAGCTAACCCCTAACTGACTCCTAGCCCCTAAACCCTAAGCCTAAACCCAAAACCCTGAACCCCCGATCCCTAACCCTTCCTAGACCCCAAAGCGCTAAACTAAACCCGAACCCACGACCCTAACTCTCAACCCTTCCCCCTAAAAGCTCTAAACCCCCAAACCCCAACCTCCAACCCTAAACCCCTAACCCCTAACCCCTAAACCCCTAAAACCCCTAGACCCTAAACCCCAAACCTTAAACCCGAAACCCTAAACCCCTAAACCTCAAACCCTAAACCCCCAACCCTAAAGCCTCCACCCCTAAACCTCAAACCCTAAACCCTTCACCCCTAGACCCCAAACCCCTAATCCCTACCCCGTCACCCCTAAACCCCTACGTGGAGGATCATGGGACTTAGTAAGTAGGTTATAGTTGGGGTTATAGGTCCCCTAAGTGGTTTTATCCTAAAAAATAAGCCTACTTATAACCTCACTTACTACGTCCCATGAGCCTTTAAGTAGCCCCTAAACCCCAAAACCCAAAACCCTACACCCAAAACCCCAAAAACCGTAAACCCTAAACCCTAAGCCCTAAACCCTAAACCCTAAACCCTAAACTCTAAACCCTAAACCCTAAACTCTAAACCCCCAAAGCACAGAATCGAACCTAACAGCCCGGCCTCTCGTCTCACGGGGTCGAACCGACGGTCCGGGTGGCCGGGAACCTCAGACGTTAAGTTTGAAGCTTCCTTTAAGGTTTAGGGTTTAGGGCTAAGAATTCAGAGTTTTAGGGTTTAGGGCGTAGGGTTCAGAGTTTAGGGTTTAGGTTTAGGGCTTAGGATTCAGAGTTTAGGGGTTTAAGGTTCAGGGGGTTCCGTCAGCGGCTCTTTTACGTCTCTGCTTGTTCTTCTTCCGGAACCCTCAGGTCTGCTAACATTGCCTGTACTTGGAGGATCAAGGGACTTTGTAAGTAGGTTGTAGTTGGGGTTATAAGTCCCCTAAGTGGGGTTATCCTAACTATAAGGCTACTTATAACCTTACTTACCAACTCCCATGAGCCTTTAAGTAGTATCGTCAAAACTTGACACGCTCGCGGTGTAAGCGCTGCTTGGTGACGGCCTCCGGTTGCTCTCAAGCTGCAGTTCTTCGTGCCCGGTTTAGGGTTTTCTCGTTTAGGGTTTAGGGTTTTGGTGTAGTGTTTATGATTTGGGGTTTAGGGTTCGTGTGGACTCCCGGGCTGTGGTATGGTTTTGAAGATACTGCCCCGATTTCTCAACTTCCTCAACCCTTTCTTCGAACTGCGCTGTCCTTTATCAATACCTATCAGCTTCAAAATCGCGGTGGGATGTATGCAAATACAAACGCAAAATCTCGTTCAGAAGTATTTACAAGACTACAGAATTATGAGGCCAAACACTGTGATTGATTGAACAAATGATACTACATGATACTCGAACACCAGATGTACACTAACACTAACAGGAGAAATAGCACGACATGCATCGCTTGAAAACTAGATAGCAGGCACCGGCAACTCTTACATACGTGCGTCACACTTGAAAACCCAGAGACTCCAATATCCCTTAATTAAGGGCCTTAAATCATATTAGGGATCCTACCATAATTTAAGAAATATTCCTTAATTAAGGGATATTGGAGTCTCCGGGAAATGCTGTCACCGCATACGTCTGCAACTTTGTACGTCTTCTCGAATCAGATTCGTGCCAGGAGTCTTTATGTATGCTTAAGCTTCCGTGGCCAGGAAAGTACACTGCAGGCTGCACGGTTGGTTCATATCAATTGAAGGGGGGCTTGCGAACATAAACATCTATACTATACATATATATATATGTACAAAAAAATATATATATATATATATATATATATATATTATGTATATGTATTAATGTGTGTGTGTACGGAGGGAATGCAGACATATAATGCTACGAATTATGTAAATCCATTTATCCGAAACCTGAGCCAGAAGGGCCTTCAGCCAAAACCGGACAACGAAATAGAAACGCCTAAGCCCTAAACCCGAAACCCTAGGCAGAAGGGCCTACAGCCAAAACCGGACAACGAAATAGAAAAGCCTAAGCCTTCTAAACCCGAAAACCTAGACCCTACCATGCCCAGTTGCTGAAGTAGGAAATTTGCTTGGAGAGATTGGCGTCCTGCGGCGGATCTTTTGGCATCTTGGCTTTAGGGTTTGGAGGTTTAAGGCTTAGGGTGTAGGACACAATGCAGTATTTACATGCACTCCAGACCCCGATGTTCACAGCAGCAATTACTTCTACCAAGAATCAACAGAACAACGGTAGCAAACACCATCCTGACCGTCAACAAAACTGCAAAAAAGAAACGCCCAAAACCCTGCCTGCCTGAACCCCGCGCCTTGCATCACATAAAACCCTAAAGCACAAACCAGAAACCCTAAACCCCCAGCAGTCCTAAACCCAAACTTGGGGCCCTTACTAAATCGAATGGCGCTCAGGTCCCAATATTCACCGCCGGGTCCAATTCCGCCTAACATATTGAGGGGTATTCGAAACTGGGTCTCTGGATAATCAAAAATAAAACGCCCAACAAATTCCCTTCAAACTATTAGAACACATCCTTGTGACCACATATATAAAGCCTCTGAGACTCCAGTATCCATAATCAACCCTACTCCCACAACCCTAAACCCTATACTGTGAACCCGGAACTCCCCCTAAACCATGAACTTGATCCCTTGACAACAAGCCCTAAACCAACACCCATGAACCCTAAACTACAAACCTTAATTTTAAACCCAAATCCACGAAGCCTAACCCCTTTACAGAACCCCTCTAGCTCCCGTGTACAAACCCGAACAGACTCCTTTGAAGGAGCTGATAACAACCCTTGAAGATCCTGTTAAAGTAGCTGATAGGCACCCTAATAGAACCCTTTACGGGAACTTCTAGGGACTCTTATGGATCCCTTTTAAGGAACACCTGGGAACAATGATAGATGATCCCTTAAAGGAACATATAAGGAACTTGACCTCTACACCTAATGAAATATAGGGGCCTTAATATATAATTACAATCGGGTTTTGGGGCCCATTATCCTATAGTTATAATAAGGCGAATCCCCAAATGTATCGGCAATTATTTAGGCCTCTAAATTCAACCCTCATAATGGCCCTTGTAGTAATCCTCATACACCCCTTTAATAGGGAACCTTTTAAAGGAACCCTCTAGGCAATTATTTAGACCCCCATATGGGAGTTCCCGAAAATAGGGATCCTAATATACTGCCCTAAATAGTAGGACCGTTATTATAAGGGCCCAAAATACGGTACCCCCTAGTTTTCGGAAACTCCAAACCCTAAACCCTTTTTAGATCCCTTTAAGGAACCCTTATAGTACCCCTTCTAGGAACCCTTTAAAGGAACCCTAAGGTACCCCGCTTATTAAAACCACAAGCTGCCAGCCCAGTCCTCTCTCGGGTGGCGGCTTCGGGAGCGCTGGGCAACTGGACATTCAAGCTTCGGCCCAGCTCCTGCTAGGGGTTCCTTTAAAGGACCTATAAGGGTTCCTTTAAGGGGGTCTATAAGGGTTTAGGGTTTAGGGTTTAGGGTTTTGGGTTTAGGGTTTAGGGTTTAGGGTCTACCTGGACCCTAAGGAACCTGCCTTTTTAGGGTTCCCTAATATGAGTTCTTTATATAAGTCCTTAAAAGGGGGGCACCCTGACCCTGACTAGGAACTGCTGTAGGGGGCGAGTAATGTAGGCTATGTGGGAACCTGATTTAAAAAAAAACCGCGGGCCTATGACCCCAAAATAGTAGGATTCATATAAATAAAGAACCCTAAATCAAGGCCCAAGGTTTCTTCATCAGCTTCCTACATTATTCCCCAATTGGGAGGAGATAGGAGTCTCTGATTTCCCACCTTGCTGAAGCCTTGCATTGGTGTCCTATAGTATCTTGGTCGCAACTGAGGTTGGAGGCGTCCGTGGTGAGTTCCTCACAATGGTAATCCTAGCTGCTGGTGCTGATGTGGATAAGATTAATTATGAATATTGATGATGGTGGTGGCGGTGGCGGTGGCGGTGGGGAGGGGGATGGCGGTGGTGGTGGCGGTGGTGGTGGTGGTGGTGGTGCGTGATTCGATTGAAGCCTGGCAGCAACCACAATGCTTGAAATTTGCAGTGAATGACGACGTGCTTGCCGACATAGCAAAGCTACTGTTTGCTTCCGACGCCTTTTGTTGCAGAAGACGTTGTGCCAGCGTCACTGCGGGCAGATCCAAAGCGGGCGATGGTGATGCAAGCCGTAAACCCTCCCCGTGCTCTCTTGGCACGCTCGACCATACTTGGGTCATAAGTACGGCTAGACTTCCAGCTATAACTTTACTTCGTATAGTACATCCCTTGGGTAGTTAAGGGTACCATAGGGCTCAATAACAGGGTACACTGTAATTAAGCTGTTTATCAGTCATAAGTACTTAAAGGCTCTAAGTAAGGTTATATGTAACCCCACTTGGGGAACTTACAACCCCTGTTATAACCTACTTACTAAGTCCCATGATCCTCTAAGTATCCTAAACTTCCCCCCTTCTAGAACCCTTCTAGATCCTTTAAAGGAGCCCTTTAAGGAACCCTACTTACTAAGTCCCATGATCTACACCCTAAACCCTAAACCCTACACCCTTAAACCCGAACTCTAAACCAAACCTTCGCCAGCGAGGCAGCAAGTCTCACAAAAGAACCGCTACGATCACCCCCGAAAGCTGCCTGTAGCCGGTCTAGTAAGTGTATGATTCCTTAAAGGGTTCCTTTAAGGGATCTATAAGGGTTCTATAAGGGGAGTTTAGGGTACTTAGAGGATCATGGGACATAGTAATTAGGTTATAATTAGGGTTATAAATCCCCTAAGTGCGGTTATCCTAATTATAACCTACTTAAAACCTTACTTACTTAGTCTCATGAGCCTTTAAGTAGGGTTTGGGAAAAGACCTACTTGTTTAGGATTCTCTATTATGGTTTCATAGTTTCCTAAAGTCTTAAGAAGGTGGACCCTAAACGCTAAAACCCTAGACCCGTCTGCAAAAAGCCAAACAAAGCCGAAACGGCCCGAAACCTCAAGTGAACCCAGACCCTAATATTGCGTTCATAATAGGGACCCCTTGACAGGTACCACAGGGTTCAATAAGAGGGTGCTCTTTAACTAAGGTGTTTATAAGTCGGCGTAAGCCCTTAAACCCAAGACCCTAAATCATTATCTCCTACAGTGAACCCCTAAACCCTAAACCCTACACCCTCAAGCCTTGAATCCCTCAAAGCCCTTGAAACCCAACTCCTGTAATAATCTGAGGTTTGCTCTGATCTCCCAAAAAAACCCTGTACGTCCATTAATTAGTAACCCTAGGATAGCCGACATAAAAATCCCTGAACCTCGAGCGAACCTCGAGCTAAAAGCTTACAGGCGTTCATCACTCAAAACCACATCCCCCATAGACTCCTGAGCCTCCCCACCCCTCCATCATCGAGCTTCAGTAGGGCTTAGGGCTTTTCAAAGGGGAAAAGGGGGGACCCTTAATGGGGACCCCTACCCTATAATGGGCTATATAAGGAGTATATAATAGCTATATTAAGGGTATATACCTAGGGGTCCTTATTAAGGGTCCCTCCTTTTACCCTTGGAGTTTTCATTCTGAGGGCCCAAACCCCTATGAACTCCCTGTGCATGTGGGGCTCCTCGAACCGCATTTGTAAAATACCTCGGCGCCCAAGGGGGCGGATCACTTGGACTGTTTTATTCTGTTGTTTGGACTTTCCCCCACTCTGTGTACGGTCGCTACGAAGACGACTCCAATCAGTCGTATCCTCAGCACAGCTGTGACTGCTGCCATTTCACCTCATTAGCAGTAATATTCAGGTTTTATGAGCACGTGCTATTAGGGTCGAGGGCGAGGGTTGCTTGGGCTTTCGGGGCCTCTCGTCACATAGAGGGGATCGTGGTCTGATTGGCCTTTTGACACCCCTAAAGACGGGACCGAAGGTTTGGAGCACCGAAACCCTAAACTCCCAAACCCCAAGCCCTAATTTGCACCCAAAGAACGGTCAGAATAGGGTTTCAAAAGCCAAACCCTAAACCCCAAACCTTAAACCCTAAACCCTAAACCCTTAACCTTAAACCCCAAAACCCAAAACCCTAAACCCTAAACCCTAAACGATTAGCATGGCCAAGGCTCCTTCGACTTCACCAAGGGACAGCTGCACGGCCTTGGGGGGCACGACAAGATGCAGAGTTTCGGGTTTAGGGGCTTAGGGGTTTAAGGGTTGAGGGTTTGGGGTTTAAGGCTTAGGGGTTTAAGGTTTTCGGGCTCAGGGCTTCGGTTTAGGGTTTAGGGTTTAGGGGTATTGGGTTTCGGGCTCAGGGCTTCGGGCCGGGGAGGTGACCCAGAGACTCCAATATCCCTTAGTTAAGGAATATTCCCTAAAGTATAGTAGGATCCCTAAAATGATTTAAAGAATACTCCTTAATTAAGGGATATTGGAGTCTCCGGGGAGAAAGAAGGGGGTGTTGTAGAGCTGTTGCAGAGCTTCGGATGAGCGTTTCTGGGGCTTGGTAGGTTTTGGGATTTTCATGAAACCCTAAACCCTAAACCCTAAACCCTAAACCCTCACGGATGTAGGGTTGCAAGTTCGAAGGTTTAGGAGTCTTAGGGTGTAGGGCACTAAGCCCTGGGGCTCTGAATCCTCAAGATACCCTACAGCCTGAAACGCTGTATAATGTAGGGGCCTCAATAAGTAGGTAGAATAGGGTTTCGGGGCCAATGATACCGTTCTAGTTCTAAGTAATATTAAGGAACCCCACTTTAGTATAGGTACTTCATAATGCCCTCTACATTACCAAATCTCAACAGCCCTGAGCTCTCGGTCCCAAGCAGGAGCCTCAGGTAGGGTGGGAACGACTAGCTCGGTGTCGTAAAAATGGTTTGGGGGTCTTAGGGTGTAGGCTTTAAGCTTTTAGAGGTCTTAGGGTGTGGGCTTTCAGCCGTGCCTTGTAGCTGATGTTGATTGTTGAGGTTTTTGCTGGGACTTGCGTCGTTTGGGAGGCTCGTCGCCGTTGCTGGCTCCAGTTCCTGTACCCTGGAGCGTCATCGTAACAGAGGCGGAAGCAAAGCTAAAGCTGCAAGAACCAGTGGCATTTGTCCGTCGTTTGGTAGCAAGCGGAGCAGTTCTGATAGTGCTGCCAGGAGTGGAAGACAAAGTAGTCGTCGCGTCGTCGTCGCAGTAGTCGTAGTTGTCACAGCCGCCATAGCCGTAGTAGTAGTAGTAGTAGTAGTAGTAGTAGTAGTAGTAGTAGTAGTAGTAGTAGTAGTAGTAGTAGTAGTAGTAGTAGTAGTTGGAGTACTAGTAGTAGTAGTAGTAGTAGTAGTAGTAGTAGTAGTAGTAGTAGTAGTAGTAGTAGTAGTAGTAGTAGTAGTAGTAGTAGTAGTAGTAGTATCAGCAGCAGTAGTAGTAGTAGGAGTAGTAGTAGTAGTAGTAGTAGTAGTAGTAGTAGTAGTAGTAGTAGTAGTAGTAGTAGTGGTGGTAGTAGGATTAGTAGTAAAAGGAGTAGGAGTAGGAGTAGGAGACCGCAACCAATTGCCACGTCTGGGAATAGAAGCAATGATATTGATAGCGGGCCGGTAGAAGTCAAAAGGAGTAGTTCAGGCTGGAAGGGCTAAACCCTAAACCCTCAATCCCTGAGCCCTAAAACCTGAACCCTAAATCACGTCCCAGCCACTCGCGATAGCGAGTCCTTGAGGGCTGTCATCGCTGAAGCGAGTGCATCATCGAGTTTCGCTGGCGGCAACTGCAGACCTTGAAGTCTGAGAGTCTTAGACCGAGCTTCAATTAGGGTTCAGGGTTTATGCTTGTTGTTCGATAGCTGTGTCTGCATCAGGTACCATGCGATATGGCGCGATTACTCAATGAGGATTAAAAGGCAGGAGCCCCTATCAAGTTTGCTGCAGCAAATGTGGGGTCAGACATGTCGTGTCAACGCCAGCGATTTGAGACAGCTGGTGCTTGTATGTGTCATAGGCGAGGTCGTAAATTCGCTGGCAGGCGCATAGGATGCGGCATGTTCTAATTCCACGGGGGGGTTTTGCATTCCAGGGCTGTGCTTCAGATGTTCTATACTGAACTTAGAACCCTAGCAAAAATTATAATGTTGCCTGTTTCTTAGGGATTACAATAACCAAAAATTATAATTTTCTTAAGTACCCCTAAGGTTATGTTATGACATTCAAAGTTGCATTCTTCAGATTTCCGCGTCGTCCAAAAGGGTCTTGGACGACAGAGAATGTAGGACATCCCACTCAAGTGTCGGTGCGATGTTCCGCTTGCTTCGGCTGGAGATGAAGGGCACCCAAAACCTTTGATCAACACACTCCAGCAGCACAGAGAGACTCAACCATCCCCTGAGGAACACAGCTCAGGGTTTAGGCTTAGTTGCCGAGTTCATTAGCCCAAAGAAGTTTAAACTTTCAGTTTTAGACAGGGTTTCATTGTTGCAGAAAGTTTAAAGTTCACCAACCCAACTACTAAGTAGGGCTTGAGGACTAGGGGATTTGGATCTAGAACTTTGAGCTCAAAGCTTGGGGATGGAGGATTTAAAGCTTAAGGCCGAAGCTTCTGGCTCCCCCAATGCAAGGACCCTTTACAAGCATGCGAGGAATGTTGAGCTTGAGGCTTTAGGGCTTAGATTAGGGTTTGGGGAGTTGAAGCCCTAAACCCTAAAACCCTAAAACCCTAAACCCCTGAGCTCAGTAGACCGCTGCGAAACCTGATGAACACCTTCAAAACCTATTGAACCCCCATTGGGCCTCCAGAAGAAACCCCAATGCCACTGAACAGTGCAAAGCCTAAAACCTCACCCCAAACCCCCTAAACCCTGAACCCCCTAACCCCCCAAAAACCACCAAACAAAATTACAAAAGGAACTCCCAAAACCCTAAACCCCCTAAACCCTAAAGCCCCCTAAACCCCTAAAGCCCCTAAACCCTGAAGCCTACAATATCAGCCCAGAAGCTCGGTGGGCATTTCGATGGCTTCGGCTGTTCGAGGCCGTCGGGGCCCTGGCGCTGTTTCTTCTAGTGTGGACCCTTAACCTTGGGATCCCTACATACCTACTATACACTCTAAGGGTCCATACTAGGGGCCCATACTTCTAACCTTAGATGATTTAAGGAACCGTAACGGTCCTTACATTTCCTTGACCTTGACGTCCTTTACGGAGTCTGTATTACGGCTTAAGCGTGCCCTGCTTTTTGGGGTTTCGGGTTTAAAGTTTAGAGGTGTAAGGCTGCTAGGGTTTTGCGGCTGACGATATGGCTCTCGGACTCCAAGAGTTGACTTGCGAAGCTGCATATATAATAACCCTACGGGTCCCAAAGACCCAATAATTAAGTATTCGGTTTTAGGATACTGTAGTAGTTATGTAGGTTAGGATTTTGGAGAGTGTATGATTTGGGGTTATAATAAGAACCTACAAAAAAGTAGGGTTGGTAGTTTAAGGTAGTAGCTGAAAAAGCCCGGGCACTGTCGCCAATGGCTTCCTCTTCCATAAGGCTCCACTTCTATCACCACAGGGCGATAAGGGTTCTATAAGGGGGAGCTTAGGTTACTTCAAGGATCACGGGACGTAGTAAGTAGGGTTATAACTGCGGCTATAAGTCCCCTAAGTGGAGGTGTCCGAATGAACACCATACTTTTAAGCTTACTTCATCCCACTGGGTTTTTAGGTAGTGGTCACCACTACATGTTCCCTGGTACACGTGCATCTGCGTTCCCTGGACTTTCCCGGCTATTTGAAAGGACGCCTTCCATACTAGCCTATCGCCAGAAGCAGCTGTATCACAGAAAACAAAACCTCCAATCACCGATCCAATGCCCCGACAAAAGAACTGAAGCCTTAAAAAACCGACAACTGAAACAATGCGCTAGAAACTCCGAAACCACGCATAAAAGACCTGAACCCCGAACCACCACAAACAACAAAAAAACACAAAACCTGCAAACCTTATCAAACTTATGTCAGAGAAGCACCCTGAAGCCGAAACCCACCCCCAAAACCCTAAATCCCAAAACCTAAACCACAAACCCCAAACCATGCAACCCAAAACCCTAAACCCCAACCCAAAAGCCCTGAAACCCTCCACCTAAAGCCCCGAACCCTCAACCCCAAACCCAAAACCCCGAACCCAAACCCCAGAACCCAAAAACCCCAAAAGCTCAAAACCTTAAAAACCCAAACCCCGAAACCCCAAACCCAAACATCAATACCCAAAAACCCCAAACCCTAAACACCAAAAACCCAAAACCACTGTTCAAACTCCAAAACCCCAACCCAAAAACACACAACCCCAAAACCCAAAACACCAAAAAACCACAAACCTCAAAACCCTAAAATCCCCCACCCGCCCAGGGGAGCCGAAGGCCTCTTGCGGCGGCGGCGGCGGCCGCGCTAGACCCCCGAGGTCGGAGGGGCCAGGTGGCCTGGCTTCTTCGGGAATCAAGGTTATTTTTACCTTAACCTGCCAAGACCTACATTTTTGTAGGGTCCCCTATAAATTCCATATTAGGGCTTATAATAAGAACCTACAAAAAAGTAGGGTTTGGTAGTTTAAGGTAATGTCAAGGTTTAGGGTTCAGCGTTTAATGATTTAGAGTGTGTAGCAGTATGCGTGCGGTGGGTGCGCTTCTTTAAACATGGGGGGCGTGCCCACTTATCGGGCACTTGCGTCAGGATCACCCCAACTATGCTCAATTAGGGTTCAGGGTTGCGGGTTCCCCTCCTCAAGGGGGGCTTTCTTGCTGTCTGCTTCTTTTCGCAGTTCGATTCCTAAGCGACCACATTTTACAGCAAACCACAGCTGAGACGGATTGGTGTCGGGTTGTAGGTCCTCGCGGCCTGTGCCGGCCGCTCGACGACAAGCAAGGGTTTCCAACAAACAGCCTGCCCCTTGTGCCCTGTTGCTCGAAGCGTCGCTTTTCTCCCACCCCAGCCAGTCTGCTGGTATCAGGGCAGGGCAGGGCAGAGCAGTCGTGGGTTTTTGTCGCTGACGTGAGTGTTGTGTGGGGCGTAGCCGAATCATTTTCGTCCCTGTTTTTTTACCTCCTGTCGAAACGCTCGGCCGGGGGCCTCGGTCGGAGCCAAGAGCGCCCATGCAAATGGACAGCGGCGCTTTCGGCAGTTTAGGGTTTTAGGGTTTAGACTTTGAGGGCTTAGTGTTGCAATTGGGTCAGGGATTTTAAGGTTCTAGGCAAAGGTCTGGTTAGGACAAGTTGAGACAGGGCCCCTTCAAAAGGATCTATAAGGGTTCCTTTTCGTAAGGTTTCCTTTCAGGGCTCCTTGAATTCCTTTTGGGGTGCCTGTTTCGGGTTCCTTCACGGGTTTATACATGTTTTTGCATTTTAACATAAAGCCCGTATGCCCCATAATAAAGGAATATATGCAGGTTTCATTTGGGTCACTCAAAGGCTCATGGGACGTAGTATGTAAGTGACAAGTATAAGGGTATAAGGAAGATAACCCTACTTTTTCGGTTTCAACTGGGCCATGGGGCTCCTTTAAGGGTTGCATAAGTTAAGGCTTTTATGGAGCCCACGTGCCCCCTAACAAACTGAGGAATCTACATCAAATTATAAAGGGCTTCATAGCCTCTATTAATAATTATGGTAGTTTCCGAAAATAGGGGGTACCTTATTTTGGGGTCCTTATACTAAGGATCCTACTAAAAAGGGTACTATAGTAGGGTCCCCTATTTTCGGAAACCCCCTTATGTTCCTTGATGAGAGGGTTTTGGGCCCTTGGGGAATGCGCTTTGATCTTGAGGACCTCGGGTCGGATGCTGAGCATCACTGAGCTTGGGATTGACGGCTTTGGGTGCTTTATTACTACCCTAGGGATCTAAGGACTCAAATACTAAGGCTTTGGGGCTCAAAGACCATACTATATAAGGCTTTTGGGCTATTTTGATCCCTAGGGTAAGGGCTTAAATAAGTACCAATACTATTTGGGGGTTTCTAATTATTCAGGCCCCTATATTATTGCCCTAATTCAGTTCGGGTTTCGGGTTGAGGGTTTAGGGTGCTTTGTTGCCCCAATTCAGTTGGGGTTTCGGGTTTAGGGTTTAGGGTGCTTTATTGCCCTAATTAAGTTAGGGTTCAGGGTTTAGGGTTTGGGAACTTTACAAGCAGAAATCCAGAAGCTTATAAACTGCCTGCACAGCCTGCCCTAACGCTCCTAAGACGGTTAGGGGCTTTCTGAGGAAGGGTTTGGGCTTTGGGGCTAAGGTTTAGGATCTCACTACGAGTGTCCAGGAGCATTTGGGTGAACTCTACTTAGAGGATCATGGGACTTAGTAAGTAGGTTATAATTGGGGTTATAAGTCCCCTAAGTGGGGTTATCCTAATTATAACCTACTTATAACCTTACTTACTAAGTCCCATGGGCCTTCAAGTAAGCCACAGAACTGCCCCAAGTCTCTGAACCAGACCCCTTCTCTAAAGCCTATAAATTAGAAGCTGCCCCCACTCTGTTATAGTGACCATAAGGATTATATAGGATTATATTAGGGCCCCATTATACTCCTATTATACCACTATTACAGGGTGGGGGCAGCTCCTAACCTATAAATCCTGAATCGCAAACCTTATGGGCACCTCGGCCCAAAACCCGCACCGGTGGAAAAGCTGCTGCATTCGGACTGCGGGCCCATCCTCAGATGTGGAAGCCCCAAACTTCCTAAAACCTAAACCCGGCTAAACCCTAAAACCCTAAACCCCAAACCCTAAACCCCTAAGCCCTGAAAACTTTAAAGCCCGAAAGCCTAAAACCTTTACTTGAAGGCTCATGGGACCTAGTAAGTAAGGTTATAAGTAGCTGATAATTAGGATAACCCCACTTAGGGGACTTATAACCCCAATTATAACCTACTTGCTAAGTCCCATGATCCTCTAAGTAGGGTGCTGAACCCAGGGCTCCATTTGCTTGACCTTGGTTTAGGGTTTAGGGTTTAGGGTTTAGGATTTAGGGTTTAGGGTTTAGGCAAAACCCGGAAGCCCCGAAGAGCCTAAAACGCCCGAAACCCCAAAGCCTCATCATACTATAGCGGCCTTAACAAATTACCTATACTAGGATGCCCAGTGACCTAGGAATAAACAAGGATCCTAGTATACTATTCTAATTATTCTAAAAATTTTGGGGCTTCCTTATTATAGTTGTAGTATCCAAACCCTATTCGAATTACTAAGGCCCCTATATCACAGCCCAGCAGCTGTTGTGCGAGCTCGTCTAACCGCTGCACCATCCAGGAGAAGTTACACCTGGAAAGATCGTCAAGGGCTGAAGGGTTTAGGGTAGAGTCTCGGTTTAGGGTTTAGGGGTTAGAGGCGTAGGTTTCGGGTTGAGGGTCAGGTGATGAAGGTAGCTGGGGTTAAACGTCTTCTATAAGCCTCCAAGTTGTGATTCCCCCACCTACCTTCCTCCCTCCTGTTTCGCCCTTGCAAAAACTCTCCCCTAAACCCCAGACCCTGAACCCTAAAGCCTTAATACCCAGCCTTGCAGAGGTGCATTGGCATGAAAAATCCAAGGGTAGAAGGAGGGACCCTTAATAAGGACCCCTAGGTATATACCCTTAATATAGCTATTATATACCCATTACATAGCCCGTTCTAGGGTAGGGGTCCCAATTGAGGGTCCCTCCTATTTTATTTTGAAAAAACGAAGCCCTCTTCCATGGCCTCCGGCCCCACTTCTGCCCCAAACCCCAAACCCTGTAAGCTCTTGACAACTTGAGAACCCTTGTCCGGAACAAAAGAGCCCTTAAAGGAACTCCTCAAGGAACCCTTGTGGAGCCTGAAACTCCTCTTGGAGGTTCGGGGGACTTAGTAAGTAGTAACTATTTATTTTATAGACTTATAAGAACCATAGCCCCAATTAGGATGCCTTTTAGGGGACTTATAACTTATAACTCTACAACATATTGCCTACTTACCTACTTACTGAGTCCCCTGACCCTCCACGCTCTAGAACAAGTTGTAGCACAATTCGGGTAGTTGTCAAAATTATGGTCCCTTTTTGGGTACCCTAAATATTAGGTGCCGTACTATAATAGGAGCCCAAAAGAAGACCATAATTTTGGCAACCACTCATTCGGGCCTCGAGCCCGAAACTCGAAACCCCAGACGTTGACATGGAAGTCCCCTCAGTCTCCTCTTTGCAATCCTCCATAGAATGGTCAGGGGTTCCAGGAGGTTACTTAAAGGCTGATGGGACTTAGTAAGTGAGGTTATACGTAGGTTATAATTAGGATATAACCCCACTTAGGGGACTTATGACCCAACTGAAACCTACTTACTAAGTCCCATGATCCTCTAAGTACCCTAAACTCGCCCTTATAGATCCCTTAAATGAACCCTTTAAGGAACCTTACACTTACTAAGTTCCATGATCCTCTAAGTAGGGTTTAGAGCTCAGGGGCTTGACTAGGATGCCCAGTAACCTAGAATAAAAAGGGCTCCCTCTTTGGTATTGGGTAACTTTATAAGGAACCTAGGACTACAAAAAGGGAGTAAGGGTACTAGTGGGCATCCTAGTAAGGTAGGGTACTGTAGGGGTCTTAACAAACTAGAATAAGGTTCCTTGATAGGGTTCCTTAAAGGGGTCTATAAGGGATCTATACTAGGGTTCTATGGTGTCGAGGTTCAAGTTCAGCTTCAAAGGTCCAGGAATGACACAGGGGCCTGAACAGCTGCCAATACTACTATACAGGGCTCCTTCTGATAAAGCTCTACATATATATATATATATATATGTGTATATATTACAGACACTATCATGTAACCCCGACGCTACGGCCCGAATATGCGGGTTTACTGCTCAGGATTTAGGGCTTACGGTTGTCGGTTTTGGGCTTTGGGAGAGGCTCAGCACATTCGGCGGTTTGGCCTAAACCCTACACTGCGTACCCTAAACCCTAAGTATCCTAAACCCTAAACCCTCGAATCCCTAAGTACCCTGGCTGCTTTCTTGAATCGGAAGGAAAGGCGCCGTGAGAGCTCCAGGAGCTCTGCCTGCTTCATCATACTTAGAGGATCATGGGACTTAGTAAGTAGGTTATAACTGGGCTTATAAGTCCCCTAAGTGGGGTTATCCTAATTATAACCTACTTATAACCCTACTTACTAAGTCCCATGATCCTTCAAGTAGAGGAGCTAGGATTAGGGTTTAGGGGACCCTTGGGGTCTAGTAAGGTTCCTTCAAAAGGATCCTTAAAAGGATCCTATCAGGGATGTCATAGCTCGTTTTTGGAAGAGGGGCTTAAGGCTTTTTATTTGCGGACCTTTTTCTGGGTTAAAGGCTTAGGGTTTAGGGGTTAAGGTTTAGGGTTTGGGGCTTTGTGGTTTGGGGCCTGCGACGACGACCATAATCACCAGCATTGTGGAAAGATGAGACGAGGAGAATGGCGATGATATTGCGAAGATGGGGATGATATTGCGAAGATGAGACAGCCTTGATTGTGACGACGATGTTCATGACGACGACGAACAGCATGTTGATTGACAGCAACCAAGTAAAATCCCTACTGCCATTGCTGGTTGTGACTTCACGGGCCCAGGGCATGTTGAGAGGAGGACATCGGATTTCAGAATATCAAAAGATGCTTGCTTATGGGCTGGCGCGGCAAGCCCTAAACCCCTAAACCCTAAAGTGATAAGCTCACCATAGCTACTGCTAGAATCGATGGCATGCCGATGATCGATGCCTGCTGGTGCATCGTGTGCATCAAGTTGTACTTAATGAATCTCGGCGCTGTCTTTGAGTCGTGGACCCAACCTCGGATGCCACTCCAGGATTTAGGGTTCAGGGCCGGTTTCGGGTTAGAGAGTTTAAAGGTTGCCCAGCCTGGCTGAACATGTGTGAGTTGAAATTTTAAGGAGTCGCCTGTAAGATGTTTCGGCTGCTGCTGCTGATGCTGCTGCTGTTGCTGCTGCTGCTGGCAGAAGCAAGAACAGTGGCAGAGATAGCAGCGCCCTTAGCCGAACTCAAAGCGAGAATGCTACTGCAACTGGTAGCAAGCAAAAATGCCAGCATCAGAGCAAAGATCTTTTCATGTTCACTCTTTATTTTCCGTCCAGCAGCGGCTGAGTGGAACAATGAACTCCTCGACCTCAATGGCACCTCAGGAAGAGCCACGTGCGATGGAAAGCTCGGGTTTACTGTCGTCAGTGTTCAGGGGTTTAGGAGTTTAAGGTTTAAGGTTGAGGGTTTAGGGGTCTACGGGTTTAGGGCTAAGGGATATACGGTTTCGGGTTTGGCATTGGGAAATTTTCTGACGAACAGGAAGGCGCAACGGTAGGGAGAGGTTCAAGCGCTCCGGCTGCTGGTGCTTCCGCCAACACCACCAGCACTACCTGCTGCTTCGGATACTCCTACATAAAGGCTCAGGGGACTTAGTAAGTAGGTTCTAGTTGGTTCTATAATTCCCCTGCGTCCCTAAGTGGGGTTATCCTACGTCTATACAGTACAACTGAACCTCCAAGTTCCACCGCTGCTACTCCTGTCAGGACCGACTACTACAGCGGAAACAGCATCATCCCAAATACCTGGGATTGCAATCTACCGCTCCTGACCTGGGCTTCGAACCCGGGATGATGCGGTGAAACAAGGCATGTTGTGTCCATTGCTGTCGGCGTGTGCCTCTACCCAGACACGAACGGCATGCACTACCACAACATGTTCGCCCCAGAAAAGCACATAAGCGATAATATTAGATTGGGATGTCCAAGCGCAGCCCCCTTATAATGAAGCCCAATCAAGTAGGGATGTATGATATATGCTTATGTCCTTTTTTAACCTGTTTGGAAATCCGATACCAGGGTTTAGGGTTTGGGGGTTTAGGCCTGCACCCTCAACCTTGAACCCTAAACCTAGGGCTTGGGGAGAAAAGCCCCTACTCCGCAAATCCGACAGACCCAGCGTCCCCACTAGCCCAGAATCTCAGGACCTCCCGGGAAAACCCGACACCCAAATGCAAAATCCTAAACCCTAATTGCAGCTCGACAGTTTAAGTACTTTCTGGGTTGGATGTATTAAACAGTTCCCAGAAACGAAACACGTAATTTAGAACAAACGCCGCTGAAAAGTTTTGTGCACCTAGCTATAACCTGTGTTGATGAGATACTGATTCCAAAAGTCGGGAATGAAACCCTGCCACACTGCTAAACCCTCGACACGACACTCCTAAAGTTCAATTGGGTTCAGAGTTTAGGGCCTGGGGGTCTCGCGATTTGGGGGTATGAGGTTTAAGGTTATAGGTTTCGGGCTTATAGAAATTTAGGGCTTAGCCCCCTGAAAACACCTATAAAGAAGCACCCTAACACTGACCAGACCTGAAAATTCTGCCCCGCCCCCGTCCCCCAAAAACCTAGCAACAGCACAAAACCTAAAAGCAGAAACCCCAAACCCTACACTGAAAGAAAGACAAGCGTGGCACCGGAGCCGTCCACGTCAATCATTTCGAAGAGTTGCCGCAGATCCACTTCCTGGGGTATCAATACGGAGGTGTAGGGCATTTAGGGTTTAGGGTGTAGGCTTCAGGAGTTTAGGGCCAAGGCTTTAGACCTCAAAACTAAAAATCCCTAAACGCAGAAAACCGTTCTTCAGCCTTCACTGCTAGGGTTAATCGAAGCTCAACCCTAAATCGTAAAGGGTTAGGGGGCTCGAAGATACCCTACAGTAGAAGCCCAAAAGTTGGAAACCCAATAGCCTGAATCCTTAAGAGTAATGTATAGGGAATCCCAGCAATCTTTGGCCTTAATCCGGTTTCCGACTTTATGGTGTTTACTAATTATACATCCCTAAACCCTTACAGTACCCTTATAGAGCCCTTTAAAGGAACCCTTATCATCCCCTTTTAAACCCTAAACAGTGAGAGGACGCCGGCCTGATCTGCAGGGAACTGGCGAAGTGGGCACTCTCCTAATGGCCAAGTCCGAATCCTCAGGTCCTCCGGCTCTTAAAGGGCTCCTTAAAGGGATCTATAGGGCTCCTTAAAGGGATCTATAGGGTTCCTTAAAGGGATCTATAGGGTTCCTTAAAGGGATCTATAGGGCTCCTTAAAGGGATCTATAGGGTTCCTTAAAGGGATCTATAGGGTTTAGGGTTTAGGGTCTACTTAGAGGATCATGGGACTTAGTGAGTAGGCTATAATTGGGGTTATAAGTCGTGGTTATCCTACTTATACCCTACTTATAACCTTACTTACTAAGTCCCATGAGCCATTCGGTAGACCCTGAACCCTAGAACCCTAAACCTTACTTACTAAGTCCCATGAGCCTTTAAATAAACCTCAGGTCCTCAACCCTAATTCCCACACCCCAAACCCCGAAACCCCCAACCCTAAACTCCAAAATCCCAATCCCCAGACCCCAAGCCCCATACTCAAAGCCACCCGAAGCCTGAAACCCTGAACTGGGTCAGGTTCCCGTTAGGGAATCCTATTTTAGGATACCATAATGACGGCACTATAATACTCAGTATAGCACCATGTTATGTTCACTTAAACTCGGCTCCTTAACAAAAGCCCGGTTTATCATAAGGCCCAAACCCTGAAACTACCCGTAACCTAAAACCCTAAACCCTAATTCTAAACACTAAACCCTAAATCCTAAACCCCAAAACCTACCCGTAAGCCTAAACCCTAAACCCTACTTCTAGAACCCTAGACCTAAACCCTAAACCCCAAAACCTAATTCCTAAACCTTCAGGTAAAGGCGGCAAAGCTTCGTCAATATCCATGACGCGGAGACGGCTCTGAAACTCCGGGTCCCTGCCTGAGATCTGGGAGTTTCAACGGAGTGCTGAAGGTTCAGAGTTTACTTATAGGATCCTTAAGGGGGGGTGGTTCAAGGGGGGAGGGTACTAGGGAGCTTTGGGGAACCTTAGGGAAGCTTAGGGAGTATTGGGGAATAATGGGGATTACTAGGTTACCTACCCCCCTTGGACCACCCCCCCTTAAGGACATCCTAAGTTTACAGTGCAGGGTTTGAGGTTTGGGGTTTGGGTTTAGGAGTTGCTGGTACGGTTCACTAGGATACCCAGTCACCTAAGAATAAAACGGCCTCTCTTTTTGGTATTGGGTAACTTTATAAGGAACCTAGGGCTACAAAAAGGGAATAAGGGTACTACTGGGCATCCTAGCCCCTAATTTTCGGAAACCCTAAACCCTCTATAGAACCCTTATAGATCCCTTTAAGGAACCCTTATAGATCCCTAAGGGTACTACTGGGCATCCTAGTTCAAGGCTGGCGGTCCAGGGTTTAGGGTTGAGGGGGGTTTAGGGACCCTCAACCCCAAAATTAGGGGTTTAGGGATTTAGGGGTTTGGGGTTTAGGGGTTTAGGGGTTTAGGGTTTAGGGGTCTGGGGTTTAGGTTTAGGGTTTAGGGATTTGTTCCAAGATGGGCTTCCAGCCCCAAAACAGATAGGATCCCTTTGTAAGGACCTGGAAACGAGAAACACCAAACCTGTATAGAGAAAAGAAGCCCTCGTGAACCGCTCAGATTGGGCACCCCTTCTGTGTTCGGACCGCCCTTGACCGACCAGAATGCAATATAATTTCGGATAACCCGCAACCCCGAAGCCCTCAGCTACTCTTCGCGTATTACTGTGTAGCACAAAGGAGTCTGAAGCACTTCCATTAAAACGCCACCCAAACAGGATGCATCCCGCATGCTACGACTTCCCTCCGTGAGTGACGACCATGGCCAAAAATGCAGAACCCGCTCCCACTTGAAGGCTCATGGGACTTAGTAAGTAAGGTTATAAATAGCTTATAATTAGGATAACCCCACTTAGGGGACCTATAAACGCCACTATAACCTACTTACTAAGTCCCATGATCCTCTAAGCAAGCGTCAGCTAGCAACGCCTTGCCACTGGTAGGTCCATGTCACCGCCGCGTGCCACTCTGTTACTACCGACTGGGCCGCGGCAAGCACAGCCGGCGGAGGCCCTGTTGGGCGGGGGCGCCCTGGACGCTTGCCATTCGGGCAAAACGTTGTTGTTCGGAACCTGCGGTGTCGACGAGGAGCTTTCCTCTTCCTTCAGGGGGCTTTGCTGACCGAAAGCCGATGCAGATGGGAGAGGCGATCCTTATATGATATGGTACCCTAAATAGTAGGATCCTTAATATAAGGACCCCACAATAATGTGCCCCCTATTTTCCTTACAGATGTTGGGGCCGGCATCGGTCGGGGAGCAGGACTGCTCGTCTTGTGCGTGCGTGCTCTCGTCGACCGCGGAGCTGCAGGCGTCGGTCTTCTCGTCGACGAGCCTTCACCCGGCGACGGCCGCGGATTGCGCTTCCGATGCCGAGCCCGTCTGTTAACTGGCACATTGCTTGGAGGGTCGGGGGACTTAGTAGAGCTATAAGTACCCTAAAAGTGATCCTAAAACGGAACTAAGATAGGGGCCTGAATAATTATGTGGGGGGGTCCTTAATAATGTGGTTATAGTATACTGTACCCCAAAACCTTACTCTAGCTGTTAAGGCCCCTATAGTACTTACTCAGTCCCCTGACTCTGCAAGTGATCCTAGACCCAAGAGTAACCTAGGAAGAAAAAGGGTGCCCTTTTTGGTTTAAAGGGGCCTTTAAGGGAACCTGAACCCTAGAAAAAGGGAATAAGGGCCTACTCTAGGTCCTAGGATCCGTGCATCTGGCCCGGCCGTGTGCCGTCTCAGTCTGAGGGTTACGGGCTGAGGGCCAGGGAACCCTAAAGTTCAAACCCTAATATAGGGGCCTGAATAATTAGAACAGGGTTTTGGGGCCGATTTTATACTAAAGTTATCATAAGAAACCCCCAAAATAGTATAGGTAAATTGTTAAGGTCCTTATGTTTAGTCCTTTCAAGTTTTGGGGCCGAGGGTCTCACACCCAAACAGAAACCATGAATCCTCAACCCCAAACTTTATAGACCCTATATCATAGTTTAGGGTTTAGGGTTCCTAAACCCTAAACCCCAAACCCTATAGACCCTATATCAGCCTAGATCGAGTGCAGGGACTGCTTTGGCCTAGCCTCCACCCAGAGACTCCAATATCCCTTAAGTAAGGAATATACCTTAAATCATATTAGGGATCCTACTATAATTTAAGGTATATTCCTTAATTAAGGAATATTGGAGCCTCTAGGCATGACAAAGCCCGAGAATAAAACCCTGGAAGAATCAGAAGGCCTCGTGCGGGCATAGGGCGTTGGATAACATTCGGTGCTGGGTTTTGGGCTTTTGGTTTGGGGTTTTGAGTTTAGGGCTTGGGTTGAATTCTTAATTTCATGGTTTGGGGTTTAGGGGTTCAGGGTATGAAGGCCTGAATAATCAGAGTTAGTAGGGTTTTGCGGTAATTACATTATAGTATACAGGTCATAAGGAGCCCTAAGGAACAACATTGAAGTTATTCAGGCTTCTATACCAGCGTGTTGCACATGCGCCTCAGGGTGTTGGGTTTGCAAGCTTAGAGTCCGGCAAAGGGGTTTTAGTTTAGGGCCTGGCCTGCGGCCTCTGGTTTGCAGTCTAGAGTCTACCTGTAGCCGAAGCGACCTACCTTTTTAGGGTTCCTCATTATGGTTTCTGTATATAGTTCCTTAAAAGGTAGGTCTTTTCGGCTACAGGTAGGGTTTAGACAATCTGCCTGTCTTGATAACATCGGGAAGAAGGGATTACAATCAGAGTCTAGATTGCTGAACCCCCTGCACCATAAAGCCCAAGGTACGTGCACCTTCTAAAAGTTCGTCCAAGGTCAGCTCACCTGGAAGTGAGTTTGGGCAGCGACACAGACGACGACTACCCGTACAATGGTAGGGATGGCGCTGCGTCGTACCAGTACCAGTGCTAGTACTAGTATTGGTACTAGTATTAATACTAGTACCAGCACCAGTCAGTACCAGTACCAATAGGTGTAGTAGTAGTAGTAGTAGTAGTAGTAGTAGTAGTAGTAGTAGTAGTAGTAGTAGTAGTAGTAGTAGTAGTAGTAGTAGTAGTAGTAGTAGTAGTAGTAGTAGTAGTAGTAGTAGTAGTAGTAGTAGTAGTAGTAGTAGTAGTAGTAGTAGTAGTAGTAGTAGTAGTAGTAGTAGTAGTAGTAGTAGTAGTAGTAGTAGTAGTAGCAGTAGTAGTAGTAGTAATAGGAGGAGGAGGAGGAGGAGGAGGAGGAGGAGGAGGAGGAGTAGGAGTAGGAGTAGGAGTAGGAGTAGGAGTTGGAGTAGGAGTAGGAGTAGGAGTAGTAGTAATGGTTAGTAGTAGCACTAGTAGTAGCAGAATCCCCTACCACCTGCTTCTGCTTCATTATTAGCTCTGGTGGGGTGGGCGGAGGGGGGGGACAATAACAAACATGGCAGCTTCAAACATGCATTATGCTAGCATTTTCGCTTGCGGTTAGAGGTCGATGGTGACATTGTTGTTGATGATGATGATGATGTGATGATGATGAGGATAACTGTTTCCTTGCTTGCTCTACAGGTTCTCAGGTTTGGCAGGCACGTTTGTCCTGCATACTGTTAACTGCTATGACCCTAGGGTGTTCAGATTGTAGAGGGTGGGGCACCTGCAAACTATTCCCTGATTGCCTGACGACATGCAGTTGGTAGGGGGAGGGTGTCCGCTGGCGCGAGAACCCGGATCCTGTGTGTAGGATGCAGACTCGAGAGCTTCGGGCTTCCGCTTCATTATGGGCTTGGGTTAAGGGTTAAGGGGTTTAGGCTCCTGTTTTAGATGCAGAATTTGGCTTCAAGGACTTGAGGTTTGGGGGGGTCTGCGGCTGCCTGTGTTGAGGGCTTTAGAGATGAAGGTGTCCTTCTCGCCCAGCCACCTTTCTGCTTGATGTCGAGGCGTTCGAAGATCTTTTGTAAAATCTTTTTGTCAATCTCCTGGGCTGGCTTCAATGCATTTCGCTGCCCTTAACCCTGAACCTGTCGCCGAACCCTAAACCCGACGCATTCTCAAAATTTAAACTATGTACTGGACTGCTCCGCAGCCTCTGGAACTATCTCGGTTACCCTGAACACCAAACCGACACCCTGAACCTCTAAACCCCTAAACCCCTAAACCCCTAAACCTGCTAACAGCGAAATCTGGACACCTGTTAGAAATTGGATTGCCTTGGTAGTCTTCATTTGGGAGTTTCCGAAAATTAGGGGTACCTTTTTGGGGGGTCCTTATAAAAAAGGATCCTACTATTTAGGGTACTGCATTAGGGTCCCCTATTTTCGGAAACTCCCGAATTGGATTGCCTTGGTAGTCTTCCTTTAATCGCACTATAACATACCTCGACCCTAAACCCTAAACCCTAAACCTTAAATCCCCATAACCGAAACCCTAAACCCTAAACCCAAACCCCTAAACCCTAAACCCTAAACCCTAGACCCAAACCCCTAAACCCAAACCCCTAACCCCTAAACCCAAACCCCTAAACCCTAAACCCCAACCCCTAAACCCTAAACCCTAAACCCTAAACCCCTAAACTCTAAACCCTAACCCCTAAACCCTAAACCCTACACCCCACACCCTCTTCGTTCGGGCCCCTACCTCTCCTCAAGCTTCCCAAAAACAGAAATATCCCTTAATTAAGGAATATTCCTTAAAGGGATCCTTAAAGGGATCTGGGTTTAGGCTTACGGGAGTCCAATATCCCCTAATTTCAGGAATATACCTTAAATTATGGTAGGATCCCTAACATGATTTAAGGAATATTCCTTAATTGAGGGATATTGGAGTCTCTGGGTTTCTTGAAACAATGTGCTGGGGTCGACTTAGAGGATCATGGGACTTAGTAACTAGGGTTCCTTAAGGGGTTCCTTTAATATGGGTTCCAATATGGGTTCTATATGGGGGAGTTTAGGTTACTTAGCGGATCACCTTTAAAAGGAACCCTAAACCTTACTTACCAAGTCCCATGAGCCTTTAAGTCGCCTAAACTCCCCCCTATAGACCCAGAATAGATTCCGTAAAGGGGCCCATTAAGGAAGCCCATGAGGAACCCTAGTTACTAAGTTCCTTTTGGGCCTTTAAGTAGGGCTTGGGGTTTCGTAGTTGGGGGGCTCCTGGCTCACTGTATGAAAGCGAGGACGAGAGGAACATAGTGCCATGCCTAAAGCCAAAGTCCAGGCTCTAAACCTGAACCCGAAACCTTAAACCCTAAAGCCTGGTCTGCATGGGTTTGTAAAAGGAATCGTCGCCGTCGACGGCCTAAACCCCAAACCCAAAACCCTTCGCGGTGTACAAGAGGAGACAGTCCATGTCAAGCCAGCAGCAGCATACATCGTCACCATCATCATCTTCCTCACCATCACCGTGATCATTATCTTCTTCTTCTTCTCCACCGTCAACATCAGCATTACTTTCATCACCATCAGCACGACCAGAACTATCATCCTAGAGGCAAAACTTGAATGATGCCGGACACAATTCAAATGGGTAGTTGCCGAAATTATGAGCCCTTTTTGGGCACCCTAAATAGTAGGTGCCGTATCATACCCTAAACCCTAAACAAGAAGGGACCATAGTTTTGCCAACCACCCAAATAAGCGATCGCAGGCTGCAGGAAGCACGCCTCAAGCCAAGCCCAAAGACGAAGCCAAGCGGCGAGATTGTGGTCGAGCTCCTGCGGGTTTGGGGTTTAGGGTTTAGGGTTTGGGGGTTTAGGGTTTAGGGTGCCAAGCAGCTAAGCCGAATCACAAAACCCTGAATTACATCCCTCAGCGCCAAAACCCTGAGCCCCAACACCCCAAAAGCCTTAAACCCTTGGGCCCAAGACCCCTGTACCCCAAACCGAAAAACCTCGGTGAAGCTTCACCGCAGACCCCCCTAACTACCCTTTACTATGCCTCAAAATACCCACCATGAAGAACCCTAAGGGCTCCATTAAGGGGCTCTTGGGGCGTCCTGGAAGGAACCCTTGACAAAAACCTTAACCCTAAGCCCCTTGAAGGAACCCTAAACCCTAAACGCCTTGAAGGAACCCTAAAAACCCGAAAACCCTAAACCCTTGAAGGAACCCTAAGCCCTAAACCCGAAAACCCCAAACCGTGAACCTTTGCGAACTCTGAGCTCCCCCGCTTCTGCACCGCTCCTGTGCTAAATTCAGCACATCGCTCTCCCTGACCTCAGCAAAGGTGTCGACGACCACAGCCTCGGTATCGCTCTGGGGTTCCGGGGTGTGCGGGTTCCTTCAAAAAGGGGTACCAGAAGGGTTCCGTTAAGGGATCTTTAAGGGTTCTAAAAGTTTAAGGGTATATATGGGGGGTTTCCTTTACAGGGTACCATAAGGGTTCCTTTAAGGAATCTTTAAGGGTTCCAAAAGGGTTTAGGGATCGGGGGTATTTCTGGGGGTTTCCACAAATTAGGGGTACCTTATTCTGGGTTTAGGGTTTAGGGCTGGCTTTAGATACTTGGGGGTTTCCGAAAATAGGGGATCCTAATATAGTTCCCTAAATAGTAGGATCCTTATTACAAGGACCCCAAAATAAGGTACCCCTGATTTTCGGAAACTCCCATATAGGAATTTAGGTGCAGGAAATGAGGGTTTAGGGTCTAGGGGTCTAGGGCGGAGGGGTTTAGGGCTTGGGGCTTGGGGTCAGGGTGTAGCGGTTTAGGACCTTAGTCAGAGTTTCAGGGGCTCGGATTCTCCCCACAAAGCAAAACAGGAAGAAGCTAAGGAGCAGCCAAGACACAGCTTCTACAGGGATTATAGATAACTGTAGTATTCATCCTGTCCGCAGGTCTATGCGGATTTTCTAGTAGAAACAGGTGCTTGCAGTGTGTCACAAACGCAAAACCATGTAAACCCTGAGCCCTCGAACTGGGGCTTTGGGTTCAAGGTTTAGTTCTCCTGGGTCGCAGCCTCAGAAGCCCCAACCCCCGAATCCTACTACGTTACTTGGAGGATCATGGGACTTAGTAAGTAAGTTATAACTGGGGTTATAAGTCCCGTAAGTGGGGTTATCATAATTATAACCCACTTATAACCTTACTTATTAAGTCCCATGATCCTCTAAGTAGGGTTTACCCTGAGCCCCGAATCCTGAACCTTCAACCCTGAGCCCTATGACGCGCGTCGCCGTCAGCGTCCCAGCGCATATCATCTAGGATACCCAGTAACCTAAGAATAAAAAGGCCTCTCTTTTTGGTATTGGGTAACTTTATAAGGAACCTAGGACTACAAAAAGGGAATAAGGGTACTACTGGGCATCCTAGTCATGCTGTTTCATGTCCACCAGCTGCAACTGCTGGGCCGGGTCCCATGCAGCGACCATCTCAGTGCCAGCAGACAACGTGGCCAATAAGTGACTCAGCGACAAGCGTCCGCTTCATCCACGAGGACCAAGCCCATAGTGCGCTGACGCAAATAACGACTTGCCGTCGTGCGCTCTCCAGCCATGCACTTCAGCCAAAAGGCGTGTGTGCATACACTTAGGCTTAAGTGGCTCTCGCGACTCTCGGGGTACTGTGCGGCTACTTTTGAGGCCGGCAGAAAACGCTGAGCCCTAAACCCAACCCCCTGAACGGCGCAAAGTCTGAACCCTGAACCCGCAACCTAAATCCAAACCTGAAACTCCATTCTAGTTTTTCCGAGATTGGGGTTTAGGGTTAGGGTTTGAAGATGAAGAATAATTCCACATCTTTCGTTTTCTGATGTTTTTCTGCGAGGTGCAGTACTCTGGCAAAGTCTGCGTAGGGAATCTCATGGAATCACTGCTTCAAACATACGCTCCCCTAAAATTTGAATTCGCACTTTAGGGTTTAGGATTTACGGGTTAGTGTACCTCAACCTACCAAAACCTACTTTTGTAGGTTCCTATTATAAAAGAGGCAGGTTTTGGTACGTTAAGGTATATAGTATAAGACTACGAGATGGCAGGAGAGGCATGAAAGAACTACCGATCTACCCCCAAGACAAGCCCGAACCCAACAAGCATCCCAACCAGGACCCTTTAAGGACGCTTTGATACAGCCCTAATGGGCCTACATAGCGGGGTATGTTAGAGGGTGGTTGTGGGGTCTAGCAACAGTTTAGGGCCTGGGGCTGAGGGGGAAAAATCCGCGAACATCTCTACCGTTGTCTCGATTCAGACACATTGACTGCAGCTTATTGCCGCCCAGGCGCAACGATCAGGTTTAAGACGCCGAAGACGAGCGTCAAAGAAGAGCCAACGAATATGAGGAATGTCTCGGGATGTCGATTGATCCTTAGCTATCAGATGAGCCCCTGTCAATATTACATATAAAGCCAAATAGACAAGGTTCCTTAGTATCGAAACTGAAGTTAATCAGCCCAATCCTGAACGGGCAGAAAAATGCCGACGCTATGCGGAAGCGTCATACAATAAAGGACCCCAGCACATACCCCAAAAATTAAGGGTTTCACTGTTTCACCTGGGCTTAGGACCAGGATGCCTTTGGCAATCCTCCTCCACCGCCTCAACCAAAGCAAGCCTTGAACCCCGACAGAAAAACCAAAACTTTGGGGTTTAGGGTTTAGGGGGTTTAGGGTTTAGGGTTCCTTTCAACGGATTGAAGTTTGAACCCCCAACCCTGAACCGCCATCATTCATAAACCCTAAACCCCGAGAAACAACGGCTAAACCCGAAACCCTCAAGATCCAACCCCAAACCCTGATCCAATTTACTTAACCTCTAAACCCCCAAATCCCAAAGCCCGTGCCCACCGGGTCACACAGGCACGGCAATCTGACCCCAGCTGTCTCCTGCGATTACCGTCTTGAACAGGAGCAGATTGGCGCCCATAACTGACCTCATATGAAACACAAAGAACCCCTTTACAGGTTCAAGGCATGTAGAGGGGGTATAAGCAAGGTTGCATTTAGGATGACCCTACTTTCGGCACCCGCAACCCCAACTATAGCCCTAATTAAGTAACCCTGCTTACTTATATAGACTTTTGGCCACTTGTCGGGTATCATGCGGAACTAATGGCTAACCTCTGTGGTTATATAGGGATTATATGGGGGCTATACTACCGCAAAATGGTTAAAGGTTACCTACTAGAGCTTACTTAGGCTCCGAGCCCAAAACCCCGAACCCCTAAACTTGAAACCCTAAACCCTGAACCGAGACTTCGCTGGAAACGGAGGGTACGGTCGAAGACGATGCTTTTCGAGTCTAGGGTTTCGGGTTGGGGGTTTAGGGCGTAGGGCAATGTAAGGGTTAGGACTTATGGGCTTACGGATCGGGCATCTGCAGGCTGACCTGTGGTCTTGCGATGCGCACAGGTCCAGAAAATGTGCCGCTGATCTGCTTGAGCAAGAACGCACATCGGGCAGCGAGGGAAAGGAGCGGGGACATCCCACCGCTTCGCAAACGCAGCAGGAGAAATGAAAGACCCAGTGATCAGAGCCGCTGCCACACCGTCCGTGCCTAGTGGTCCCGGTATGCCGAAGTCCCAAGCAGGAGCCGCCTCCCATTTTAAACGCGAGGGGGAGCTTTGGCGAAAAGGCCTCATTCTTGCACTTGGTGAAATAGACCATGGTTATCGTCGGGCTCCTTTGTGATCCATTGAACTGGTTGCTTGCAATACTCTGCGGTACCTTGTGCTAAGGGTCTGCCGAATATAGCGGCTTTGCCATTGTGTTGCTGCAGCTGTTTGGCCCCAACGTCCGTCACCTTGATGTAGCCTTCCAAAAGCGTGATCTGCTTCTCAGCCGTATCCACCGCGGTTTTCTTCCAACCGTAGCTGCTGTGAAGCTCCGAAGGGTCGATCAAGGCATGCAGCGCTTTCTGCGGCGAAGTGCATATGTGTTGCCCCCTCACGCTGTCCAAGAAAATGCCAGGCGCCGAGATACGGAAGACGCGCAACTGCAATTCAGTCGGCTTGTGAGTGCTCCGGGTCACTGGATTCTTGGGCAATTCCGGGATGTCTTTGACTACAGCCTGGATTTAGAGCTGCTGAAGACGAGGTACTCCCTTGTCAGAGCATACCGTGAAGTTGTGATGTTTGCAGCCTCCAGGATCTTCTCGAGTAAGAAGTGTGAAGCTACAATCTGTGCCATGTAGCGCCGCCAGTTGACGGCATTAGTTAGCAAAATCGACGGATCTGTATGGCCACTGCTCCCTCCGGTTTTTGACCTTTTTCAAGGACTTGTCGAAGGAGGTCGTCCGTCATGATCGCCTTGGGGCCCCATGACGAGGGCAGCAAGGAGAGAGGTTTCTTGCGAACCACCTGAATCCCAGGGCTTTTAGGAATATCACGAGCCGCACTGTCAGGAGGATTTGGCCTGCGCTCCTCCGTCGAACTCTAAGGGAGCTGGGCCTCCTTCGGAGGCTGGGGCTGTGCACTCTGTTTTCCTTTTCCCTTGTCCGGAACAGCCTCCGGTGCAGCTGGGACCTCCAGTGATAGCTTACCAGCATTGGCCGCATCAACAATGGAGGAGATGGATTGCAACAAGTTCTTGTGGGGAGATTTGCGATAGCGATCCAAAGACTGCTGCAAAGCTTCGCAGAACGACTTCTTGTGCCCCGCCTTTTTCTCTGCACTGGCCTGCCTTGCAGAAGTCCCACGGAAGCGAGACAGCACCTCAGAAATGGCCTGGAAAAGTGGTCAGGAGGCAGCTCCTCCTTCGCACTAGGGCCCTTGCCTCCGCCACGAAGCTCAAAGCAAAGCCCACTTGACCAGTCATGACACAGATCTGGCAGATCTGCAGCTTTCTGCTCAAGACGATCCTGCATGGCAAGAGTGGTCAACAATGCCCTAGTTGCAGCGCGCCTGGCTTTCCTGGCGCGTCTTCTTTTGGGCAAACAATGCAATCTGTGGGTCCAGCACTGACGGTGCCGGGCACGGCCCACACGGCATGCGACAATGGAAAGTTTCAAGCCAGGGATAACCAAGCATCTCATGCCTCGTACTTCCAAACCAGAAGTAGGCAGGGAAATCCAATCCGCCATGTTGTGTAACCACTGCAACATGCCCGCCCCTGCCGAGGATATCATCCAGGAGGCATCGCCACAGGGGCCCCAAAAAAGGTTAAAGGTTACCTACTCGACTACTAGGTTAGGCTTAGCGTCTTAGAGCTTATTTAGGCTCTAAACCAAAAACCCCGAACCCCTAAACTTGAAACTCTAAACCCTGAACCGAGACTTCGCTGGAAACGGAAGGTACAGTCGAAGACGATGCTTTTTCGAGTCTAGGTTTTTGGGTTTGGGGTTTAGGGCGTAGGGCAGTGTAGGGGTTGGGACTTATGGGCTGACGGATCGGGGCTTAATGCTCAGCCCAAGTGACTCTGTCGCCTGCAAGCAATCCCCGCAGTCTGCAAACACATCTGTTGTGAGATACATTTCTTTGACATGTGGATGGACTATCTCCACGATCATCATGGCCCAAATAGTCATTATCACAAAGCAGAAAAGGAAGGACCAAGCCAGGGCTTTCATACACGTCGTGAGCATGATGACCAGCTTCTGCAACTCTTTGAGAGAGCGGCTCTTCCGCAGCAGATTCATCAATCGCACAATTCCTGGGCTTTTGTGTAACCACGGAGAACAAAGTATAAACTTGTATTTCATAATGACATAATGGTTCCTTTAAGAAAAAAGTATCAAAGTATGGTACTCCAAAGCCCACCCAGATTCGGGCCAAGCGCAAGACACGGAGCGTGCCCAAAGAGTCTGCCAGGTCTCCTCCATATGCAAGTCTCAGCATCACCAACTCCACATAGCCACAGAGGACGATCACCAGATCGAGTACAACCATCCAGTCCCTCAGAGCTATGAGGCCTTTGACAGTCAATACCAGAAGCAGCTCGGCAGTGTAGCAATACAGACACATCTCTGACAGTGTCCCGACGATGGGCGGAGGTAGCCGCTCGGCAGCTCGGGCATCAATATCTGTCGCAGTAAGAAGTGCATCGATGAGGACCACAATGGCCATCATATTGGATATATAGTCGCGCTTGACCAGGAATGTGACTCTTGCTCGTATCTTGCCGAAAAGATGCAGGCCGCTGTGCTCCGATAGCTTGCTGTCACTCCTTAGCAAGTGCAGCGATAATTTCCGGCCCACGCGGTAGAATGATGTGTTGACCCTTTCAAGGAATGCAGCTGCTGAACAGGACTGGTGGCCCTAATTTGGAACAAGGTGCCCACCTTTCTCAGTTTATTGAAAGTCCCAAAAGGAGCCCACTATTTGTGTCGAGGAGTGAAGCAAACATAGTAGCAGCAGTGTTTCAAAACCCTGACAGACCCTTATAGACCCAGACCCTCCAAGCCCTTGACAATGTGATCTAAAAAACCGCACCCAAGTCTCTCCATCTTCTGGAAGTTGGCCAATGCCACGACGCTTCCACGCCTCTTCCCATTCCCCTCTCCAGATGCTGACATAGCATCGCTGTTCCTTGGTGGGAAAGAGTTTATAGAATGGCGGTACGACATATGTAGGGTAAAATTTGTTAAGGGCTTTAAGGTCAAGGGTTTGGGGTTTTATGATTTTGTGGGCTCTGCAATGAGTCTAGACGGTAAATGATGTACAAGGCTTCCAGAGCTTCCTTTCTCGCACCGATATTCCTACCGGCACTGCCAAGGCAACACCACTATATAGAGCAGAGCTGCTACTGTATAACCTCACTGGTTAAGATACCCCTAAACCCTAAACCCTAAACCCTAAACCCTAAACGCGTGAGTTGCTCCGAAGAAAGCACTTGTGGCTTCAGGCCGTCCTCCGCTAATCCGAAACCCCCAAGTCCTCATCTTTCTCATAGCAAGCACTTATAGATCCCTTACAGGAGCTCTTTAAAGGAACCCTAGGGTTTCTTCCTAGGTCCCGTGATGATCTAAGTATACCCTAAACCCTAAACCCTTAAAAGGGAAGCCTATTATAGACCCTAGATCCGAAAGCCCCAGACCAGAGACCCAGACCCTGAACCCTAAAACCTAGAACCCTAAACCGGAATGTAAACCCTAAGGCCCAACCAACCCTAAAACCTAGAACCCTAAACCCTAAAACCATGTAAACCCTAAAGCCCTAAGTTAATATAGCTATTACTATTATATACCCATTATATAGCCCATTATAGGCTAGGGGTCCCCATTAAGGGTCCCTCCTTCTCCCCTTTGAGAAGCCCAAGGCAAGCTGCAAAGTCATCGACCGTCGGGGCCCACTTGCAAACCCCGAGGTTGGCGACATGATTGGTGACACTGGTGAGTCCTCAAGAAGTGTGTAGTTGTCAAAATTAGGGTCCCTTTCTGGGTACCCTAAATATGAGGTGCAGTGTACCATAGTTTTGACAACCACCCAAGTGTTTTTTAGGGTTTAGGGCCAAGGGTTTAAGGATAATCAAGGGGCCTTAATAATTGGAACAGGGTTTTGGGGCCCATTATACTATAATCATACTGCGGAGTCCCCAAAATAGTATTGGAAATTATTCAAGCCCCTATATTAGGGTTGAGGGGCTAGGAATGAACCGAGATGATGTCTGGGCTTTTGGTTAAGGGATTAGGATGGATTACTTAGAGGATCATGGGATTTAGTAAGTAGGTTATAATTGGGGTTATAAGTCCCCTAAGTGGGGTTATCCTAATTATAACCTACTCATAACCTTACTTACTAAGATCTATGAGCCTTTAAGCAGACCCCAAACCCTAAACCCTTATTTCAGACCCTATAGTACCCTTTAACGGGAACCCTAAGCCCTTACTTACTAAGTCCCATTTTGAGCCTTTAAGTAGGCAATATCGGATTCTCTGAGGCTCCTATCTGCCTTTATGAATACGTACATCTAGGATACCCAGTAACCTAAGAATAAAAAGGCCTCTCTTTTTGGTATTGGGTAACTTTATAAGGAACCTAGGACTACAAAAAGGGAATAAGGGTACTACTGGGCATCCTAGACATCCAAGCGCAGTCAATTCGGGCATTCGAGTCTCTGTAACCCCGTGAACCACTAGGCCCTTAAGAAACCGCAGTATGTTGTAATATAGGATGCTTTTACACAAGAACCCTTAGGAAGAGTTTTGGGGTTTCAGGATTTAGTGGAAAGAATATAGTGGCTCAATAGTGAGAAGAAGGCTGTGGATGTGTGTGTTCTTGTGATTGTTGCAAGGGGGCTACAAGGGGATACTAGTACTAATTGTTCCGACCTCTATACCATATACCCCGAGCCCTAACCCTGCAGCCTCAACCCCCACCCGACATACTCAAAACACTAAAGAACGCAAAGCTAGAGTATCGACGTCTCGATTGGATCGTTCATTACCGGGGGACTTCCTTGGCTCGAGTGGTCAAAAGGAACCAAACAGTTTCAAGTTCTGCTTTGGGAGCCTGGCAGAGGCTGTTCAGTGTAGCACATCAGGCCCAGAGGGGTATACAAGGGTGTGATGATGCTTTATTAAGGGCTCCGTAGCACTGTATGCAGTATAGAGTAGATAACCTTACGAGCGCTGTGAAAAACAATCTCGAAGACCCTTATTGAATCCCACTGTTGATGATGTAAATCCTGCATTACCGAAAAAAAAAGAATATACCATCATTCCCATAATTTAGGGTCCTTAAGGTCATACAGGATTTTCATCATCAACCGTATGAAACCTCGAAACCAAAGCCCTAAACTCGCCATAACGGCACCCTTCTGCAGGTTTGTGTTGAAAAGGGCGCTGGGCCGCGGATAACGGTTTTGGGGTTTTTGTTTAAGGTTTTAGGGTTTAGGGGCTTGGGGGCGCTGGGGTTTAGGGCAAGCGGGGCAGGCCGAACAAAAACAAAGACTTGCGCGGAATCCTGAAGGGACCCCTTGAATTAACACTTAAACTAAGAAACCCACAGAATACAAGTTAAAAGCCAGCCCGAGCCTTTCAACCCACTTGAGGTGAAGTTCAGGACAGGCTTTCGGATGAAGCTAAGGACAGGCTTTCGATTATGGCTACACTTGCAGTAGGGCTGCTGGCATAGGCTTTGTTTTGAAGGGTTTAAGGCTTACCTCATATAGAGCAACGGAAATAAACTCTCGGCAAGACACACAAGGAGCCTAATATCTAATCTACATCGACCCCACCATCCTCATGAAAGCTCGTCATCCACCATCCAGATTGGGTACGGCCCCCACGTAATAGTTGAATAATGCTTAAAATAAAGACATATTCGGACCTTAAAAGTAGCCCTATTATAGACTCGGTGACTCTTACTTAAAGGCTCATGGGACTTAGTAAGTAAGGTTATAAGTAGGTTATAATTAGGATAACCCCACTTAGGGGACTTATAACCCAAATTATAACCTACTTACTAAGTCCCATGATCCTCTAAGTATGGGGGCAGTACCTAAACCATCCACCATCTTCCGGGCTCCCAAGGCTGGGGACCTCCCAGAAGCCACGGAGGATCTAGAAAGTAGATCCCGAGGGTTCCTTAAAGGGAAGGTAGATCCCCTAATTTGGGGCCCTATACTAAGGGTACTTTATAGGAGCCCCCATTAAGGGATCTACTTTTTGGATCCTCCCGGGGGTCTGGGAAAGCTTCCACATCAAACAGTAGAAACCCTCCAACCTTGAACCTCTAGCCGCAAACCTCAAAAATCCTGGAAGACCTCCAACCTTAAACCCTTTAGAATTACTGTTGATATAAATCCTGCATTACCTTTAAGGACCTTAAACTATGGGAGTTATGGTATATTCCTTATTATGGGTAGTGCAGGATTTATAATCCTCAACCGTGTCTCCTTAGCTTGCCCCCTTGAAACTTTGAACCCTTCGGGCTAGTCTATTTCAGCCCCCTACTGGCCCGTCCCTTAGGATTTGGGGCGCGAAGGTTTGGCAGCGATTTCGTGCCAACTCTGAAATCCCGAAATACGTCCAATCCATGCAAAACGAAACCCCTAAAGCTTGACACTTCATCCTCAATCTTCAGAGACTCCATGGTTAAAGGTTTAGGGTTTAGGGTTATCCCTTAATTAGGGAATATACCTTAAATCACAGTAGGATCCCTAATAGGATTTAAGGAATATTCCTCAATTGAGGGATATTGGCGTCTCTGGGCCCTACTTGGAGGGTCGGGGAACTTAGTAACTGGTTATTTTAGGGACTTATAAGTACCATAACCCCAATTAGGGTGTCCCTTTTAGGGTACTTATAGTCTACGTACTACCTACTTACGAAGTCCCTGAACCCTAAACCCTAAACCCTATAGTACCCCTATAGAGCCCCTTTAAAGGAGCCCCTACTTACTAAGTCCCCCGACCCTCCAAGTAAGCCCCTGAACCCCCAAAACCCCAAGACCCGGCGGCCGGAAGCTCCCCTTAATTAGGGAATATGCCTGAATGTATAAGGGGTTATAGTATCCTTAAGGGAGGGGGCTCTAAGGGGGGGTATATAGCCTAGTGATCCCTAACTCTCCCTACTCCCTAAGGTTCCCCTAAGGATTCCTTGTACCTTCCCCCCTTGAACCACCGCCCCTTAAGGATCCTCTATCTTAATTAGGGAATATGGGAGTTTGCGAAAATAGGGGACCCTAATGTAGCACCCTAAATAGTAGGATCCTTATTAATAGGGACCCCCCCAAAACAAGGTACCCCTAATTTTCGGAAACTCCCATATGCCTGAATGTATAAGGGGTTTAGGATTTAGGGTTTTAAGGGGCCTCAAATTATGGTTTAAGCTATATTCCTTGATTAAATTAAGAGCTATTCAGCTCTAAAAGACCTAAACCCTACAACCTGAAACCTACACCTCCAAACAAAACCTAAACCCCGAACCCTAACACCTAAATCCCCCCTAGAACACTAAGCCCCTATGAAGCGGCCAAGGCTCCGGACGCTTCGGGGAGTTGGTATCGGACCTTGGCTCGGCCAATCTGAAACCAAAAAGGGTTTAGGGTTTAGGGTTTAGGGGTTTAGGGTTTAGGGTCTAGGGGTTTAGGGTTTAAGGGTACTTCTGGGGATTTCCGGAGATGAGGGGAACCTTATTTAGGGTTAGGAGGACCACAAAAATAAGGTACCCCTAATTTTCGGAAACTCCCATGTAGGGTCTATCATAGGGATCCTTAGGGGTGTAGGGGGAGGGGGGGTAGGGGGCCTTAAGGCCCATAATAAGGACTAATAAGGCCTATTTAAGGAAATATAGTCCCCTACACCCCTCCCCCCTACACCCCTAAGGATCCCTATGAGTCTAGGGGTTTAGGGTGTAGGGTTCAGGGGTGGGGCTTCAGGGGGTTCAAGGTTGGGGCTTCAGGGTTTTGGGTTGAGGGGTCAAGCTGCAAAACCCTGACCCCAGAGACCCCAATACCCCTTAGTTAAGGAATATACCTTAAATCATATCAGGGATTCCTCCCATAATTTAAGGAGTATTTTCTTAATTAAGGGATATTGGACTCCCCTAAACCCTAAACCCTAGAGATCCCTTTAAGGATCCCTTTTAGGAACCGTTAGGGTATATTATATTCCTTAATTAAGGGATATTAGACTCTCCTAAACCCTAAACCCTATACATCCCTTATAGATCCCCTAAAGGGAACCCTAGGAATATTCCTTAATTCAGGGATCTTGGAGTCTCTGCGACAGCAACAGCGCTCAGATTCGGGCCGAGTTTTTTTCTGCTTCGGGCGGGGAGTTCCGCCACTCGATGCCTCCGAGTTCCTGGGCGGTTCGAGTTTTTTGTTTTTTTTGCGGGCCCTTTTCCGACTGCATTACCAGAGGGAATACCTTACCAGGTGGAGCCTATGGTAGGGGCCTCAGTGTGGGTTTTTTTGAGTTTGGGGTTCAGGGTTTAGGGTTGCTTAAAGCTGTTGGATGCGCTTTTTCGCAGAATTCCGGGAGGATCCAAAAAGTAGATCCCTTAATGGGGGGTTCCTATAAAGTACCCTTTGTAGTATAGGGCCACAGATTAGGGGATCTACTTTCTGGATCCTCCCGCGGGTCTGGGTTTGTGATTTTACTACATGCAGGGATGTCTTGAGGGTGTTTTGGTGTTCCAGCGGTTCTCGGAGCTGTTTAAAGTTAAAAGTGCTTTCGTGCTTGGGAGACGCAGGATTTGTGGGTTTCACGGGTTGGGATGTTGGGGAGTTTCGGCTTCGGTGTATGGGTCAGGAACTTAACGTTTAGGATCCAAGATGTATAATATAGGGGCCTTAAGAATTAGAATAGGGTTTTGGGGCCCAATATGCTGTAATTATACTGGTATGGGTAATTATTCAGGCCCCTATGGTACGGTTTAGATTTAGCTGGTGTTTCGGGCTTGGGGTTGTGATGCTGTGATGCGACAACGAGATTTATGCCACGCAGAGCTCTCTCGAGGGCTGTGCGAAAGAACCCTACTTAAAGGCTCATAGGACTTAGTAAGTAAGGTTATAAGTAGGTATAATTAGGATAACCCCACTTAGGGGACTTATAACCCCAATTATAACCTACTTACTAAGTCCCATGATCCTTTAAGTAAACCCTAAACCGACTCCGGTGGGCGGGGCACAAACAGCCATCCGAGGCGGGAAAGCCGGCGAAACCGGGTTTGGGGTGGAGACCTGAACTCAACGTCGGCAAGCATATTTTTCGGAATCCCTCTTATGGCAGAATTAAAATCGGCCGACTTCTGAACCCTCCTACAAGTTAAACTTTTGGCGTACTTATTATAGTTCATACAGAAACCCTGATTAGAGTTCATACAGAAACCCCCAGAAAGATAAAAGCCCTAAGAAACCAACCAGAAGAACGCCAAGTAAAAGCCTGAACAAGAACCCGGTCTAAGCTAGAGGCGAAGCCTGTGGGTTTAGGAGGGTGTGGGGTTTAGGGACTACTAGTTGCTTAAGAACCCCCAAAAAATAAAAGATATATTCCTTATGGGGGTAATATAGGGACTATTATTTTTATTTTTTGCGTGTTTCTTAAGCAAATAGTAGGGGAGTTTGGGGCCTGTGGACCTAAGAAATGGGCCCAGTGCTTGAATATCCTACGCAAACCCTCTAGAAATCCTAAACCGTCGATTTTCATTCTGAAACGACTGACCCAAGCCTACACCCTGAACCCCAAAACCCCAAAGCTCAAAACTCACCCAGATCGCCGAGGATATAAGGTTACGAGAGAAATGCAGATCCAAGGAAAGTAATTTTGTCGGGGGGTTGGATTCCTCCGCTTCCCAGCTGTAACCCAGAGACTCCAATATCCGTTAACTAAAGAATGTACCTTAAACTATAGCAGGATCCCGAACATGATTTACAAGGAATATTCCATAATTAAGGCTACGATGCCCAGTAACCTAGGAATAGAAAGGGCTCCCTTTTTGGTATTGGGTAACTTAATAAGGAACCTAGGACTACAAAAAGGGAATAAGGGTACTACTGGGCATTTTGGGGAACCTGAAAACCTACCGTGCAGAACTTAGAGGGCTCCCGGTTACTAAGTCCCCCAGTAGCCCCTGGATACTAAGGGTACCCTTTTTATTGCTTTTGGTCTTGGTTGCTGAGTTCATACGCCCCAAAAAGTGTACACTTTTAGTTATACAGTGGATAATATTATCCCAGAAAGTGTAAGGTGTATCCACTCAGCTACTAAGTCTGTTTTCGTGGGCCCAAGAGGAAGTCTTGGCTATGATTTCCTCACGGGAAACTCCCGTAGAAGCAGACTGTCAGAGGCCACAAGCGAGGTTTAGGGTGACCATCGCAAATCATTAGGGTTTAGGGTTTAAAGTTTTTTTTTTAAGTTTAGGGTTTAGGGTTTAGGTTTTCTTTTTAAAGTTTAGAGTTTAGGGTTTCGGGTTGTCAGCGTCATCGCCGAGCATCCACTCTTCCACACCGGGTGGCCGAACGCCGCTCGCCTGATGGAACCACGAACCCTCGGAATTTTGCCTGGGCTTTGAAGTGACCAGGGAGAAAACAGTATAGACTTAGGTACGGCCCCCACTCAGTAATAGTTAAATAATACTCATAATATAGATATAGTAGGACCTTAATAGTAGCTCTATTATAGACTCTTACTGTATGGGGGCCGTACCTAAGTATAGACTTTTATTTCATAGTGGTTCCCTTTCAGTAGCAGGTCCCGAAAAAAGTATTAAAGTATGCTACTCCAAAGCCTAGACCCAAGAGTAACCTAGGAATAAAAAGGGTGCCCTTTTTGGGATAAAGGGGGTTATAAGGGAACCTAAACCCTTAAAAAGGGAATAAGGGCCTACTCTGGGTCCTAGAAGCCCAGTTGCCTGGAGCCCGAGAGGGCATGCTGTGCCAGGGCAGTCCAGGAATCCGTTGGCTCGTCCGATTTTTGCTGCTCACTGACGATATGTCCGACATGTTGCGCCATGGCTGGGCAGAAGAGCCGTCGTCTGCCCCGCTGCAAGCCACACAGCTTCACAAGATATATAACGGAATGAAATGGAAATCCATGAAGTCCCAAATCTCCCACCCCTCTAACCAACAGACGTTATAAATAATAAAAAACATCGAAGCGAAGCTCCACAGCACCGTGATGGCATGCTTGCAAGGCTTCGTGCAAACGCTGTGGAGGCATTCACGACTTGTTCGACATTGGCTCTTTAAGGCTTAGGGTTCGGGGTTTCATTGGGGTCTACAATTTGGGGTCTACAGTCTAGGGTCTGGTAGCTTTGTCACCGCTGAAGTCCTTAGATCTTTCAGTCTGATAGGAAATAAGTCTTCAGCGTCCACAGCTGGGATTTCTGCGCGAAGTTAAAAAAGCTAAGACGGAAACCGAACTGTAACATTCAGCTGAAGGCTGTTCTGAATTCGCATCGCAGCGCTCATTGCAAACTCATATCACACAGACACATTCAAGGGGACAGCCTCAGCCCTGCAATGAACCCCAACTCCCAAACTCTAAGCCCTATACAAGCCCCCAAACCCTGAACCCACGAAACCTAAACTTCAAGACCAACCTGAACCCCAAATTCGAACAGCGCCTAGCTCAGCAGACTTTCCTGTCGGTGCATGTGCAAGACCTGATGTTCACTTAGCCAATAGTTCCTGAAAACCACGGTAATCTAGAGACCTTAATAATTAGAATAGGGTTTGGGGGTATTTTCTACTATGGTTGGAAAAAGAACACCACAATTTCACCAACATGGCGTAGGTAATTATCAAGGACCCTATATAAATTAAGGCTTCAGGGTTTGGTCCTTGGGGTTCTGAGTTTAAGTTGTAGGGTCACAACCCCCCCCCCCCAGCCTGAAACAACAGACCTGACCCACTTCCCTGCACCCAAAGCCCACTATTCGTGAAGCTATGAAATCTTGGTTCAATCCTTTCTGGGCAGAGTTTAGGATAATGCACGGTCTTCTGTTAGATAGGCTGTTCTGTTAGAGGGTGTCTTATGACAGACTCCGATATTTTGGTGTCGTCTGTTAGACAAAACCATCTGACGACAAGGGTGGCAAAAGTTTTGTTTCGAATACAGCTTGAAGAAGCAAAAACTCTGGTTTCCCATACTTGGAGGGTCAGGGCACCTAGTAAGTAGGTAGTAAGTAGAGTTATAAGTCCACAGAAAGGTGTCCTAATTGGGGTTATGATACTTGCAGCTATATGTCTGTAAAGTAACTACTTACTAAGTCCTCCGACCCTCCAAGTAGGCTTCCCCCAAAACCCTGCGTGAAGACCCTGGTAGAAGCCTCGACCCGAAAGGCCATCGACCCCAAAATTCGATTCCGAAGGCAGCACTAGTAGTAGTAGTAGTAGTAGTAGTAGTAGTAGTAGTAGTAGTAGTAGTAGTAGTAGTAGTAGTGGTAGTAGTAGTAGTAGTAGTGGTAGTAGTAGTAGTAGTAGTAGTAGTAGTAGTAGTGGTAGTAGTAGTCCTGGCTTGCCTTTTGCAGCACTTCAATGCTTCGCAGGACCTGCGTGTCTGGAGGTGTCACAAAAGCCCTAGAAGCTCCTAAGGCTTTCGTTGAGGAACACGCGCCATATCAGATCAAGGTATCACTCGACTTAGGGTTTTGGAGGTTCTGGGGCTAAGTTATGCCTCAGAGTTTCTAGTTCATGGCTGGGATAGGATTAAAAACTCACACGTTTATTCCTTATTGGGTTTAAGTACCCATAAAACTGTAAAATGTTACCCAACTACTGCTGATAGACACAAAATCCTGCATTACCCATTATAAGGAATATACCATAGTTCCCATAGTTTCGGATCCTTAGGGTGATGCAGGATTTTGTCCATCAGCCGTATGACAAAGCTTTGGGCCTCAGGCTGTGAGGCTTCTCGGGTTGAGGGATCAGGGCCTTCTATAAAATCCTAAACCCTCAACCCTAAACCCTCAACCCTAAAACTGTACTCTTTCGCCGAGGTGTGCGGCTCATGGGCTATGACATCGATACGTTCGTCGCCGCTCCGAGGCCCAGAGACTCCAATATCCCTTAATTAGGGAATATACCTGAAATCACAGTAGGATCCCTAATATGATTCAGGGTACATTCTGTTGTTAAGGGAACCCCCAAAAGTAGCTAAAATAGTGGCCCAAAGCCTATAAAAGGCAATTATTCTACACACTTTTGGGGTCCAGGTAAGGGAACCCTACTAGGATGCCCAGTAGTACCCATATTCCCTTTTTGTAGTCCTAGGTTCCTTATAAGGTTACCAAATACCAAAAAGAGTGGCCTTTTTATTCTTAGGTTACTGGGTATCCTACCCTAAACCCTAAACCCTAAACCCTAAACCCAAAACCCTCAACCCTAAACCCTTAGGTTACTGGGTATCCTACTAAATGCTAAATCCTATACCTTAGAAGCTGCCCCCACCCTGTAATAGTGACCATAAGGATTATATTAGGGCCCTATTATATTCCTATTATGTTCCTATTATATACCACTATTCTATGCCCAACCCAAGCCAGTCAGGGGAGGCTTGGGGGCCGAAGCTCGCAGCCGGCAGGGCTACAGAGCGCCAGGTGTCGTTTTGGGGGCGTATACTTAGAGGATCATGGGACTTAGTGAGTGTAGGGTTCCTTAAAGGGTTCCTTTAAGGGATCTATAAGGGTTCTATGAGGGGGGAGTTTAGGGTACTTAGAGGATCATGGGACTTAGTAAGTAGGTTATAATCGGGGTTATAAGTCCCGTAAGTGGGGTTATCCTAATTATAACCTACTTATAACCCTAGTTACTAAGTCCCATGATCCTTTAAGTATAGGGTTTACCTCTTACCCTACCAAACCCCTTTTTCGTAGGTTGTGACAGCAATGAAACCCTCATACGGAGTTTATCGGGACCCCCTACAAGCAAGTAGGTTTTGGTAGGAGAAGATAGGGCTTAGTGTCTAGGAGTCTAGCATTGCCTAGGGAAAGCAGCCAAGTTTTCGCTTTGTACGAATGAAATCTGAGGGCTTCGAAATCTCCAGGTGGTGCACCTCAAACCCCAAGCCCAATCTGCTGCGTGCTATCGAAGCTGATTTCTGCAAGATGACTGGAGCAGGAGTTCGTTATGGTTCCAGCGACTTGGGTTCTGGCCGTGGGTGTTGGGTTTGGGCTTTTGTCCGGCTAAGACTACACCCTGAACCTTGAACCCTACAACCATTAACTCTAAACCCGAAGCGCTATAGGTACCCACAGCCCAAGAAGCCCACGGGAGCTGGCCTCATCGATTCGTCCGCGGCTGTGGCAAATCAGCCGCACAGAATGCCTCGGGTCAGGTCAGGATAAAGGGTTTCGAGGATTAGGGTTTAGGGTTTAGAGTCCCTAATATAGTGCCCCAAATACTGGGATCCTTATTAGAAACTCCCAGGACCCTAATAGAGTACCCTAAATAGTAGGACCCTGATTAAAATTTAGAGGATTGAAGGGTGTTGGGATCATGGTCGAGTTCGGCTGTCTTCCTGCCTCTTGTCCTCAGGCTCCTCCTCCGTCTTCTTCTTCCTAGAGACTCCAATATCCCTTAATTAAGGAATATACCTTAAATCATATTGGGGATCCTACCATAACTTAAGGAATATTCCTTAATTAAGGGATATTGGAGTCTCTGGGTTCATCATCCAAACGTTCAGCTGATCCTCAGCCGGTGATCTGGCTCTGGCACCTGGCACGAAGAGCGCGCTTCCTCCTCAGGTCTTTCGTTTTTCTCGGAAGATGACTGGTTGGGTCGTTGGTCCTGGTGGGTAGTTGTCAAAATTATGATCCCTTTCTGGGTACCCCAAATATTAAGTGCCGTAATATAATAAGGACCAAAAGCAGGACCCTAGTATTGATGGACAAAATCCTGCATTACCCTTTATAAGGAATATACCATAGTTCCCATAGCTTAGAGTCCTTAGGGTCATGCAGGATTTTGTCCATCAGCAGTAGTATTGACAACCACCCTGGTGCTTTTGGAGAGGCTGCTGATTCCGCCAGCTGCCGAGCCACGAAGCACCCAGCCAGGCGGCAGGGAAGCTACGGCCGTGCCTTCGGCCTTGTTGTCTTCCGCACTTAAAGGCTCATAGGACTTAGTAAGTAAGGTTATAAGTAGGTTATAACTAGGATAACCCCACTTAGGGGACTTATAACCCGAATTATAACCTACTTACTAAATCCCATGATCCTCTGAGCAAGCCGATTGCTCGATGGCTTGTGTCTGCTTTGATGCGATCTGCGATACTTGCTGCAGGTATGAAGTGGGAGTTAGGATTAGGGGGACCCTTGGGGATATAGACCCTCTCAATGAGGCCCCTTTTAAGGGGTCTCCTAATAATACTACCTATGAAGTGTGTAAAGCTTCTTGCTTTGGTCAGCACTTGTGGCCTGACGCCCGTTTAGCAGCATGTCAGCATGTCTAAAACTTCAGTGCATCGAATTCGACAGAAGGCATTTGTAGTCAGGTAATACAAAAAGGGGTCTATAGGGGTTTGGTATACGGCCTGCATGATTAGAACAGGGTTTCGGTCATAGTATACTACAGTTCTACACGGGCCAAAAAGAAGTATAAGAGGGTGTGCATTGTTCAGACCTTCACAAACAGCATGATCTCCTCCAAGGTGCCAACTCGACCCAAACGACTCAAGCTTAAGGACTAACCCTACATCCTAATCACAATCCTAAACGCCTAAACGCTCAACTCATAACCCAACCCTAAACCCTAAATCCTAAGTCGCGGGGTGAATGCGTCAATTTCAAAGCGAGGTGCTCGTAGAGTGCGTCCACGAGATTCGTGAACCTTCTTGCCTCATTGTGCTCCTGAAATGAGTGTTTAGGCACCTTGGGGTTAGGGCTTAGGGTTTACAGGTTTAGGGTTTTTATGGGTGGTTGTCAAAATGATGGTCCCTTTTGGGTCCCTATTTTGATACGGCACCTAATATTTAGGCTACCCAAAAAAGGGCCATAATTTTGATAACCACCCAAAGAGAGTTAATAGTTTAGGTTTTAAAATTTTTCAACTTAGGGTTTCGGGGCTTGGGATGCAACTCTTCGTGAATGGGTTTCGGGCTTGCAGGGTTTGCACGGTTTAGGGTTCCGCGGAAATGCCGAAAAGAATAACTTGACACCGTAAGAACCTGGTTCATGGTTGGGATAGGATAAAAAATTGAAGCTTTTGTTCCTAATTGGGTTTAATTAATCATAAAAATGAAAAATGTTACCCAACTATGACCCCAGCAGCCTATGCTGGGCGTTGGAGACTGAAACCCTCAAGCATGAACTGTCGGACTCGAGCCTCAAAGCCTTAAAACCCCCCCCACTAACCCCGAAACGCAAAAGCCCAAAACTCAAAGACTAAACCTAGGATACCCAGAAACCTAAGACTAAAAAGGTCTCTCTTTTTGTATTGGGTAACTTTATAAGGAACCTAGGACTACAAAAAGGGAATAAGGGTACTACTGGGCATGCTAGAAATCCTAAACCCTTGGAGCCCCCAGACCAGAAATGGTCTGGAAAGGCTTACCCAAGAATCCCACAAGCAAAGCCCCAACCCTAAACCGCTTGAACCTCATCTACACTCCGAGGAAAGCCTTTAACCCCCAAAACAAGCCCCAGAACCCAAAAAAATCAAGACCGCTGTAAATCGAAAACCTCACACGCCAAACTTGAAAAAAACAAACTAGATCCAAAGCAACCCCTGTGGTAACACTCATAGACACCCATATTGTCACGTCTCCTCCAGCGTGAGGCGGGGAATGTCGTGCACGAACAGCGTATGAAACCTCGAGGTTTCAATGCTTAGGGGTTTAGGGTTTAGGGCTTAGGGGTTTAGGGTTTAGGGGCTTAGGGATTTAGGGTTTAGGGGGTTTAGGGTTTAGGGTTTCGGGGTATAGGGATAAGGATTTAAGACTTCAGGATTTTACGGTTAGGGTTTTACCAGGGTTTTGCACTTCAGGGTCTAGAGTTGAAGGCATGCTCTACCTCCAGGACGGTTGCAACGTGCAGCCTTTGTGCCAAATTACATGCATACATCTATCCAGGCATGGCTACATAATTGCGTGGAAGCTATACATACATCATACATAGAGACTCTAGAATCACAGAGAAAAGGAAAGAGCGAGAGGGAAACAGACTGCGAACCTTGTGCCCTCTACTATCACCTGGGCCATGGGTGTCAACATCAATGATGCCGTTTCAGGCTTAACTTCCTCTGCGGTTTTTCATGTAACTCCCACCGTAAACCCAAACCTTTACCCTAAACCGCTTGATCCCTAAACCCTACGCAGCGGCACTTTCAAGAGTCAACAGGATCCGCTGGGAGGAGCAACCCGACGAAGAGGAAAGTTCAATGCAGCAAGCGGAGCATCCACAAACCCTCAACCCTAAACTTAAACCCTCAAAACCTAAACTCTAGACCCTGAACTCTAAACTCTGAACCCTACACGCTAACACGCTAAACCCTGAACTGTAAATCCTTAAAGAATCTGAAACCCTTCAGGTAACTCAAGAAGCTCCAACGCTTGCAGGGCCGCTGGACCCTGCATCATAAGTTCCCAACGCGCAAAAAAATGCAGTGCAACAAAGAGATCGCCAAACCAAGGCCTGCGTTTCACAGGCTACGGTAGGCCTTTACCACTTACAATTAAATTATACAGTACAGGGACTGTTCTTACAGAGCTATTACCAATTTCTCGACTCTAACCCTAAACCCTGAGCCAGTGTGACTATACGGGCCTTAATGATTCGAATATGGTTTCGGGCTACTTATAACAGTAACAGCTTTTAAAATGAGCACCCAAGGAAATTGTGGGTAGTCATTTCGGCCCTTTACTACGCCCTGAACACCATGAGGCTCCCGACTCAGCAGCGAGGATGAGGTAATCTTCCGCTGCCAGAGGTCTCGGCCCAAGCTTAGGGTTTCACGTGGTTTCAGGGTTTGGGGTTTAGGGTTCAGGGTTTATAGGGTTTGGGGCCAAACTTAAGGTTTTAGATTTAAACACTACAGGATCTAATGTCTATGAAGGCATAAGGTTTTGACGATGTTACATGTCTTTTAAGACTTCACGTTCTATACGGGGGTTTCCGAAAATAAGGAACCCTAATTTCATACCCTGAATAGTAGGATCCTCATTATAAGGACCCCAAAATCAGGTACCCCCTAATTTTTGGAAACTCCCATATGGCACCTGAGCCCGACCAGTACCTATGTTTTTGATGTTCCTCAGAGTGACGTCCTTCGACATGGGCTTTTGGGGTTTTAAGAAAGGGTTTAGTGTTCTTGTAAATTGCAGTAGGGCTCCTTGAAGAAGGGACCCTTAGTGGGTCACTTAGGAGCCTAAGGGGTGAGCCAGAGATCTCACGTAGGGGCTGCTATACCCCCCCTTAGAACCATAATAAACAAGAGTGCTTTCCATATTCTCTTGGGTTTTATATGTGAAATTACCTTAAAAAATCTAGGGAGACTATAGGGGGATCCTAACATAAAGACCGAATATGAGAGGGGATCCTCAGGGACCCACCCAAAAAGGCAACACTGGATCTAAGAAGCGATGAAACTGCATCATAGGCCCCAAAACGCTGAGCAAAACCTGAATGAAAGTTTAGTTGGAGCCCTAAACCCCTAAACCCCGTAAGCCCCCTAAACCCTAAATCCTCGGCCCTAACCTGCGTAAACTCGGCGCGGCGGCTTTCGGCACAGATCGTCGAAGTGGAACTGGGCCATGCCATCTCCTGGCGCTCTCTACTTGGGGGGTCAGGGGACTTAGTAAGTTTAGGGTTGAGGGTTTAGGGCAAGTTTAGGGTTTAGGGCTTAAAGTGCCGGAGGACAGCTGGCGCAGGGCTGTTAACGGCCTAAGGAGGGTTTTGGCGCATTCGGTACGGGAAGGGCATACTCTCAGGCCCTAAACTAACAGAACCATTGAAAGTTACCCTGAACCCAAAAGCCTAAACCCCTGACCTTGACCCTAAACCTTTAAACCCCCAGACCCTTTAACGCCTCACTCTTAAACCCCCAAGCCCCAAACCCTTAAACCCCAAAGGCCTACGCCTAAACAGCGAAATTTCTGCTGAGATTCCTTGGCCCGGCACCGGCAGCGAGCGGCCCCATGAGACCTCTGCCGGCGTTGAAATGAAGCTTCAGGGTTTAGGGGTTTAGGGCTTAGAAGTTTATGGTTAAGGGGTTTGGGGTTTTAGAGTTTAGGGTTTTCAGGGTTTAGGGTTTAGAGCTTTATTGCTTAGGGTTTAGAGGTTTAGGATTCAGGGTTCAGTTTTTTCTTTGTGGGCCCTTTTCCTTATAGGGCTTAGGGTTTAGGGTCGTTTGAGGTTTTAAAAGGTTTTATGGGATTTCAGAGGATGTTACAGGAGCTTCCTAAGGTTTTAAAGACCTTCAGATCAAGTTGAAGGTTTAACGGTTTACTGTCCTAAACCCTAATCCCTCGAGCCTCGATGTTTAAGTGCTTAGGGCTTTGGGATAGGGGATGCTGGCTATGGGTTTAGGATCCACTTAACTTGGCGCTCTGAATCAAGGGGATCCCTACAACATATAGCATTCTCCTTGATGGGAAAACACTTAACCCTAGACTAAATCCCTAAGAGTAGAGTCTTGGATGACGGGAGAATGCCCGCCTTGACAGTCCCGGGCTCCAGCTGCGGCTTCTCAGCTCCGAGCACCTGAAGCTGCCGAGTTTGGGTTTTCTATGGGTTTAGTGTTGAGGGTTACATAGATTTTAGGGTTTAGGGTTGAGGGTTACATCGATTTTCACGGATTAAATTTTAAAAGATACGGGCGGGTCTCTCCGGGATTTCTATCTGCTTTTGTGGTGTGTTTAGGAGTTTATTCGATTTCTTTTAAGCTTTACTTCAGAGTGCATCAGGATTCTGCAACGGTATCCACAAGGATACATGGACGGTCTTACCAACCGCCTGCCATGGTATCCCGGTTCCACCGATCCATCAGCTCATTGTGAAGCCGCCACGACGCATCCTAGCCGAGCCGGACGTCAACAAGCATCTGGCCAACTCTTTGGGCCGCAAGCCCTTCACTGAGTGAGGGGACTGCATGGCTGCTCATGCAGGCTTTCAATATACATGTTTTTCTGATTTGTTCACTTGTTTTTCGTACTGCAAATTCCTGAATTCAAATTTTCGTGCTGCGAGTGCACGTGAAGGTTTTCGGTGTTTGTTTCTGGTGCCAATCTCGCCTCCGGTGCAAAAACCTGAGGTGTTTCTGCCACCATTGCCAGCCCCAATGGTTGCGTGTTACAAGCTGGCTGCTTTGGCCGAGTGGGCAAGCTCGTGTTTTCTATGACAGCATCTATAGTTGTATTTCAAGCAAGCGCTTCCACTCCTCCTGTCGCTCGGCGCAGCAGATTTCCAACCCTAAACCCAAGCGTCTGGATCGCGTTGATCTGGCCTGGATGGTTGCCTCCCTGCCTTGTCACCCTTTTTCCTGAGCTCGGCCTTGAGCCACTCAAGCCACGGTTCAAGGTTTAGGATTGAACGTAAGCATAGGTCTTGAGGATCAAAGTTTAGATGGTCTTACGGAGCCGTGCAGGCTTAAGGTGTGGGACCAACCTGAAAGTGCCAATGCGGGCCGAAACAACCCCAGACCCTAATATCTTAGGCCTGGGCAAATCCCGTCCCTTGACGCCGACATCTCAAATACTCGACCTGAAACATGCTTTGCGGGGTTTAGGTTGAACCGTAACACGATAAAGCCCGACACTGAAAGCATGGATACGAACCGCGGTAATCTTAAGTCCCAAACCCAAGGACATGATCTAAATGGGGACTGCCTGGGTTTATCTTCTGAACAAACTCTGCAAGCCAACGAGCATCACTTTGCCTCGAGCCGCAAAACGCGGTAAACCTTAACGTTTAGTGCACCATAGCGAAACCCAAGCCCGGACCCCTGCAAATGAATCAAGTTCACCGGTTTCCCCTAACCCCGAAACTCCAGATACCCCTTAAACTCTAACCCCAAACCTAAGATTCTCCAGTCCAAGAATTTCGGCCGCGGTCGCGATCGTTGACTATCTTCTAGGTTGCGGCAGCTGCATGAGCATGCCTTTTTTCTCGCATGCAGCTGCCCTCACAACGACAGTGACACAACCCCTAGGAGGTTAGGTCTCCCCTAGTGCAGCTAGTAGCAGAACACACAACCGCTACACTGCTACACATCCGAAACCCTAAACCCCAAGCCCCAACCCCGGGACCCCTCAACCCCAAACCCTAAACCCTTCCCTGAAAGGGATCAAGGCAGGCCTGGTCTAAGACCTCCTCAAAGCCTCCCTCCTCGAAGAAGACGGCGGGGCCGCTGGCCTTCCCCGCGGGTTCGCACTTTGGGGCTTACCAGGACCCCAAGTACCCTTTAAAGGGATCTAATACTTTTCGGGGCTACAATAAAGGGTAGTTGGGGGGTTAAGGTAGAAGGGCTGTGTCTTGTGGCTGAGCTGCACACCTTGGCTCGCTGCTCCGACACGGGCTTAGGGTTTGTTTAGGGTTTGAAGTTTGTTTACCTAGGGCTTGAGGTTGAGGGAGTCTGGGTCGGGGAGTTGAGGGATTGAGGATCTAGGGTTTAGCTGGGATGTGGGCAAAGCTATGTAGGTTCTATACATGCTCTGCCAGGGAGACGGTGAAAGCTACCTCCTCCGGTAGTTCCATGCAGGGTCTATGTGCGGTTTTAGGGTTGAAGCGGCGTGGCCCGAATGCCGTGTCTAACTTGAAACGAAGTCAGGGGTCTGAAGTTCATGTTGCAGGGTGTAGGGTCTATCATTCAGTGCTCAGAGCTTGGAGGGCTGGGTTTTGGAGATATCCTGAGACAGAATAGTAATAAGAAAAATTGTTACTGCTACTGTTATTGCTACGACTACGTTTATTAGTAGTACTAGTATACTTATTATGACGGTGCAGACTTCAGGAATGAACTGAGCATCGGGGCAGGACCCCCAAACCGAAAGTCTGGACACCTCAAACTCCTGAGGCCCTGTGCCTGGGAATAAGGTTTAGGGCTTCTGAATAAGAGAACTCGCGTTAGAGAGGGGAACGCCTCTCAATCAGCGACAGTTTCCGAAATGCCAAGCTTTGATGAACCCCAAACTAAGATAGCATAGACCCGAGCCACCTCTGCCGTGGCGAACTCGGCACGGTGCATGGCCGCCCGGTAGTCCCGGCCAGTCACACCTGTTGACCACTCGACTTGTCCGCTGGGGTACCTTAGACTAAGGAATACCTAGGGTTCCTTGAAGGGATCTATACGGGATCTATATGGTTTAGGGTTTAGGGGACTCCGATATCCCTTAACTAAGGAGTATACCCTGAATCATAATAGGATCCTTTATAGGATTTAAGGAATATTCCTGACATTAGGGGTCCTGGAGTCTCTGGGTACTTCATAACCCAACTAAGTCGACAGTAACACACCGAACGGGCCATCAGACAAACCCTAAAACCCTAAGCCACCTGGCCTAGAATCTCCCTTCTCATGGTAGACGATCATCGACCGCAAAACCCTATTCTGATTATCAAGGTCCCTGATTCAGAGTCCGCACATGGGTCGCAAGTGCCGGGGCTTCGCGCAGACCTTTGCCAGGTCATCCTTTGGCCTCGTGCTTCGCAAGAGCGCCGCTGCGGCATCGATCTGCCTGCACACATGGGAATTCCTCGTTTGATCGGCACCGAACGGCGTCAATGACGAACCCTCCTCACCGTAGGGAGACATGGCAGGAACTGGCGGGTAAATCACTCCACCAAACTCGCGATAGATCGTGGTTCTGGCACGGTCCTTCTGCGGAATGCGGTCCACGATCGTCTGCACTTTCTCGAACAGTGCTGCTCCGTTGCAAGGCCCAGGCCAGCACCGACAATTTTCAGTGTATCCATCTTCTTTTCGACAATCTTGCTGAATTTATTCTTGTGCTGTCCCGTTCGGCGAGCACCAATACCGTGTCCGAGTGCAAGATCCCGGCCATTCGAAAGAGCCAAACTCCCAGCTTGGCATTCCTCTCTGTTAGATCCGAACGCCTGAGCCCCTAAACCCTAAACCCTAAACCCTAAACCCTAAACCCATAATGGCCTCAACCACCACCAAAGCCTCCAAAACGCCCAAACCCCAAGCTTCAACAACCTCAGCTAACAAGCCCTGAACCCTGGAGCGTTCAGCTCCCATGCCCCAGTCCTACTTTCAACACGGAAGGCTTACCCCAAGGATCAGAATAGCCCAAAAGACTTGAATGATGTTGCTTTCGGGCCCGAAAGCCTTGTGACATGAGTCCTTAGCGCCTTGGGCTTAGGGTTTCGGGTTAGCTTAGAGTTAGCAGTTCGAGTTCTCTTTGTGAAAGCTTATGCCTCCCTGTGACCCCCAGCCTGATGAAGGGCCTGTTGGCCAAGCTGAGAACCGGTCCTTTCCCGATCTTCGGCTTTAAGGTTTGCCCTGGCCTAAACTCCCAGAAACTCCGACTGATCCTCTTCAACAGGACAATCCCAACACCCCAAAACCCTACTTAAAGGCTCATGGACTTAGTAAGTAAAGTTGTGACCAGGATAACACTACGGAGGATACTTTTGTAAGCCCACTTATAACCCTACTTAGTCCCCTGAACTTTTAAGTAGTCCACCATGAAACGCTGTGCCAGATTTCCCAAATTTCCGAAACCTTATACCAGCTGAATCCCTAAACCGATTCGTCGTTAGGGCTTTAATGTTTCCCGCCCCAGTATACCAATAAGAGAGAAGACTGCAACTTCAGAATGACAGTTACCTTTGACAAGCCAAAAACCTCATGAACAATCATTCCTTGGACTACAAGCAGCTGCGGCCGCTCTACACCCTAAACTCTTCGAAACTCTTGCTCCAAGAGACCCGGCGAAACACACTCGCAAAAAACACACACACCAAAACAAGGAAATAAACGAACACGAAAACCGCACGCTAAACCTAAACCCACAAACCGAAATCGGTTAAGGACTCCGGCCTTGCACCAGCAAGCTGTCCCGGATATGGGACACCAAAGCCGGGACGTAACGCTCCCGGTGGAGTCCATCCTGCGTCATATGGGGTTTGGGGTTCATCCTGGACTGGTTTGGGTCGTCTAAGGTTTTCGATAAAGGCTTCTAGAGGGGTTTCTACAGTTTTATAATGGTTTCAACAAGGCCGCAAGGGGTTCTGCAAGGTTCGGCCTGGGTACTATCCGGGTTTGGGGGTTCTATAAGCTTTACTTCGACACCTTAATCTGGTGACTGCGGCTTTTTGAAATGACATATTTCGGAGCTTTGGAAGCGAAGCACAAGACACCACAAGGTACAAGCCCTGAATTGCAACAACACAAGTGGGTTTGGAAGAACTTTGACATAGGCTTCTTGCGATGGCATTCGAAAACGCGCTGCTGCATCGGCAGCTCCGGCCTAATCCCGAAATCAAATCCCTAAATCCGAATCCCACAGGTTTAGGGCCAAAGAAACCCAAACCCTCAAATCAGTTCCTATTCCCTAACCCTGAAAACGCCAAGCCCTTCGCATCGCCAGAAACGGACAGAATCTTAGATGTCCCGGAACCCCTTGGCGTGGGTAGTGGTAGTAGTCGTCGTCGTATGATTATGGTGATGATGCTGATTATTAATATTGTTATTATTATTATTATTATTATTATTATTATTATTATTATTAGTAGTAGTAGTAGTGGTGGTCGTGGTCGTGGTCGTGGTCGTGGTCGTGGTCGTGGTCGTGGTCGTGGTCGTGGTCGTGGTCGTGGTCGTGGTCGTGGTCGTGGTAGTGGTAGTGGTAGTGGTAGTGGTAGTGGTACTAGTACTAGTGGTAGAAGTGGTAGAAGTGGTAGAAGTGGTAGAAGTGGTAGAAGTGGTAGAAGTGGTAGAAGTGGTAGAAGTGGTAGAAGTGGTAGAAGTGGTAGAAGTGGTAGAAGTGGTAGAAGTGGTAGAAGTGGTAGAAGTGGTAGAAGTGGTAGTGGTAGAAGTAGTAGTGGTAGTAGTAGTCGTCGTCGTTGTCGTCGTCGAAGTTGTAGTAGCAGTGGTAGTCGTCGTAGTCGTAGTAGTCGGCCTAGTAGTAGTCGTCGTCGGTCCAGGCTGAAAGGGGTTTGGGAACTCATGAATTACGTCCGAACTCCGAAATCCCGTCACCCAAAACATTGAACTTCTGACGCTCAGCCAGCTTCCTCCTTGACCTCGCAGGCCCCGACGGGAGCCATACGAAACCCTGAAACCTTAGAAGCCTCACATGACAGCGACACCCGAACTCCAATTGCCAAAGCACCCAAGGCCAGCCACCACAGCCTAGAACCTAAAACCCCCAACCCCTATCACTAAAAACCCAAACGCACTGATTGGAACTATGATACAGGCCCTAGATGGGGCACAAGAAGCCTAAAAGCAGGTGCCTTGTAGAGGTCCTCCGGTGGTCGGTTGGTCGTGCAAACTACGGCGACGTGCCTTCAGAGCCCCCCCGGTTTATCTTTCAGTTTAGGGCGATTGGAGACTACCGTTTGAGGACAGGGCCTCAGGGTTTCTGGATCAAATTTTCGTCTGGGTTCAGGCTTGCGCGTGCAGAAAAGAGACGGAGATACAGTGCTGGGCCTGGACAAATGCCGAAACGGCTAACCACACACGCCTAGAGCCATGAGTGCTGGAAGCCTTAAGCCTTCGATATTTTGCGGTTCTTGCTTTAGACTTGCGCAGGTAGACTGACGACTTGCCATTCTGGTTGAGACCTTGCACTAATTACTAAACTCGCATTCCATGGGAACATCTTGTACAAACACGATCCAGCCTGTACATACAAGTGTACCTGCATGCATAGAGACATACATCTCTCCATCCATCCACGCATGCATGTATACACAAACGCAAAAACATATTAATATACACACCTGTCACTGTTGCAACCATGCATCCACCCATGCCTACATGCCAACTGCATGCATTTATGCACATATGCATCGACACATCCGATCCATCCGTTCCTTGGTCGCAATTTACATGAGGAGGACTTTTTGATCTAGGCTCTCCGTTTGAAGAGAAACTACATAACATCCTCGGTTGCATCCTCGACCCTACTATGCCTGTTTTAAAATTCATGACCCTGGCTCCTGCGACGGGTTATGGTTTAGGCTGGGGGCAAGGGCCAAGGGGGGTTTATGGTGCAGAGTTTAGGGTTTAGGGTTTGGGTGGGGTGCCTAAACCCTGCGCTCTCCAATACAAACCCGTCGCGGCGCTGCCTGACGGCAAGAAGCTGCAGAAGCTCCGTCAGCACCTGGAGTACGCGTTTGGGGCTTGGTGTTGATGGAACAAGTGGAGGAGGGGAGTCGAGGGACTCGGACGTTAGGGTTTAGTGTTTCAGAAGTTCCGTCAAATATAGTTACGGCTAAAAGGTTAAAAGGCTTCCTAACCAACCACTAGGAGAGTATACACGCACTTCGTGGTCAGTACAAGTTTAAAGGTGTATAACCAAGCCCGATCACTAGATCAGTGGAATGAGAATTGCCCGAAGTTCCAAAACCCAAAACCCCAGAGCGCCGACTGCTTCAATGGACTAGGAACTTGAAATCGAACGGCTTGAAAACCTACGAAGCCCGAACAACCCTGATGGGAGGCCAAAAGGGGGGTTTAAGATTCTTGGGGTGGGGATTCCTCAATATGCACCCTGTTCTGGGAACCCCAATCCCTACTAAACCCCCATGAGCTAAAACCCCTTTTAGCATCCTATGAAACCCCATTGTAAAAGCCTATGTGCGAGCTTCTCACACCCTCCAAGCCCAGTGTCCACTGCGGGCAGAGACCAGGCCGAACCACATGCGATGCAATCTTACGCATTCCAAACTCCCAGCATACCCAGAGACTCCAATATCCCTTAATTCAGGAAAATACCTTAAATCATATTAGGGATCCTACCATGATTTAAGGAATATTCCTGAATTAAGGGATATTGGAGTCTCTGAGTAAACCTTAGGATTGGGTTTATTTAGGGTTCAGACTTGAGGTTGTAGGGCTTAGGCTTCCTTCTAGAGTTGCTACAATGGCCACGATGGGGGTTCAGAGTTTTAATAGGGTTTGATCGGGTTTGGGGTTTAGGGCTAAACTTTTGGCGTTTATGGATATAAATGGCGGTAACGCTTAGGGCCTAGGGCCAAATCTTAAATACAGGCACCTGCTCAGGAAAAACGAGTCTTTGCGACAGGCTTGAAGATATAGTGGTCTTTGCACAACACCCAGAGACTCCAGTATCCCTTAATTAGGGAATATACCTTGAACCATGTTAGGGATCCTAGCATACTGTAAGGAATATTCCTTAAATAAGGGATATTGGGGTCTTTGCACAACAGCTACCCAGCAACCAGCACTGATGGACCCCGATCGCCCCGACAGACCCAACAAAATGAAAAAATCCCAAAGCTCAAAACGAGGAAACGGGCATGACATGCTACTACATATGTACATGTACTCGCGTATGAGTATGTTTATGTGTACGTATGCAAGTATGGTATGGTATGTATGTGTGTGTACATATGTATAGTGTACAAGTCTAAATATATACATATATATTTATATAGATTATACATACTATATATGTATATCTACATATATATATATACATATATATATATATATACATATATATATATATATATATATATATACATATACATATATATATATATATACATATATATATATATATACATATATACTATTGCACAAGCCCTAGCCACACAAACACAAAACCACAGCCTTCAAGCAATTTAGACTCAAAAACAAACAGCAAGACGAATCAGCAAACGAAACAAACCACACAAGCAGACAAACCCTGAACCCTGGCCCTAAGCCCTCATCGTAGTCATTGTGGTATCCCTTAAAATTTTAACCTAAAGCAACCCTAAACCGTAAACCTAAGAATCTAGCCCCTAATTCAAAAAACCCAGAACTTACACCCTGAACCCTGAACCATACCCGAAACCTGACACCCCCAACGCAAAGGCCCCAAACATACACCCTGAACCCCAAACCCCTACAGACCATAAACCCCAAATCCTGAAGCCCTGAACCCCTAGACCTTAAACCCCAAACCCCCAAACCCTAAAACCTACACCGTACCCCCCGAACCCCCAAAACCCCAAAACCCTAAAATCTACAACAAGGCACCGCGGCGTCCGCCACGTTGGTCACGGCTAGCCTCTCTGCTTCAACAACCGCGCCCGAAAAAGTTCACACTTTCGATCATCGACCATAAACCCTAAACTCTTACCCCTAAACCCTAAAACCCTAAACTACTACTTTAGGGTACTATCTCGGGGTCCCCTATTTTCGGAAAGCCAAAAAGCTTCAAAGTTCTCCCAAAGGCCATCTAAGTAGCTCATCAAGGCAGAGGAGGTCCAAGCCTTCGGCGACCTCAAGGTTTATCAAAGGGGAAAAGGAGGGACCCTTTAAGGGGGACCCTTTAAAGGGATCTATAGGGATTCTATAGGGGTATAGGGTTTAGGGTTTAGAGGTTTGGGGGTTTAGGGGGTTTAGGGGAAAAGGAGGGACCCTTAATGGGGACCCCTACCCTATAATGGGGCTATAGAATGGGTATATAATGGCTATATTAAGGGTATATACCTAGGGGTCCTTACTAAGGGTCCCTCCTTTTACCCTTGGAGTTTAGGGGTTAAGGGTTTAGGGTGTAGGGCTTAGGGGTTTAGGGCTTAGGTGTTTGAGGTTTAAGGGTTAAGGGTTTAGGGTGTAGGGCTTAGGGGTTTAGGGCTTAGGGGTTTGAGGTTTAGGGGTTAAGGGTTTAGGGTGTAGGGCTTAGGGGTTTAGGGCTTAGGGGTTTGAGGCTTAGGAATTAAGGGTTTAGGGATTAGGGGTTATGGGATTAGGTTTTATGGGTTTAGGGTTTAGGGTCAGGGTTTAGGGTTTGGGGTTTAGGGTTAGGGTTGAAAGCTTAGCGCTTAGGGGCTCTTCTAAGGGTTTTGCGGCTCAGGGTGTAGATTTTCGGGCTTGTGGTTTAGGGTGTAGATTTTGGGGTTTAGAGTTGATTGTGTAGAGTTTAAATTTTAACCGTAAGGGCTTTAGGGTTTCCTGTAATAAGGGATCTGCGACTACGGGATTTAACAAGGTTACCGCATAGGGTTTCGGGTCCTTTGAAGGGATCTACTGTAGAAGGTTACTAGGTAGGGTTTAGGATGTCGGGTCGATGGTTTAAGGTTTGGGGTTGAGGGTTCTTGGTTTAGGTCGTCGTTGCCCTGTGAGCCGTCTTCAGGCGACGCCCTTGACGCGCTTGAAGCGTGCAGATTGCATGCGAATCAACGCTCAGGGAAAGTCGCCCGGCCGATGGAATCGCCATGAAACATGCAAGGTATCTGCGATTCCAGACCGCAAAGTTGTCGACCAGGTGTATCCACCATTGCGATGCAGTTTTGCTGTAGCATGTGGTATCGTGCGTCATACGACGCGAAAGGTTTTGTGTGATTGCCAGGATGTCTTCCGGGGCTTTCTCCGTCTTTCCGATCGGCAGGTCGTACATGAAAGTGTGGGCCTCCGCAACGCCGAAAGAAATTGTAACCCCAGGTTCGGCGGAAGCTAAACGATCCTTTGAGCACCCTTATCATAATCCCCAGACCTAAACCCAAAACTCAAAGTTCTAAACCCCAAACCCAAACCGCTAACCCGGAATCATACCAACCGTAAACTTTAAACTCTAAGTTCTAAACCCCAAACCCCTAACCCTAAATCGTAAACCCTAAACCCTACTGTAAACTCTAGATTCCAAACTCTACATTACATAAACTCTTAAACCTTAGCCTCAATCCTAAACCCTATAAGCCCTATGCTGAGTTCTAATTCCGTAACCCTAGACCCTTACTGTCGGGGCCTTAATAATTACCTAAACTATTCTGGGGGTTCCTCATTATAGTTATAGTATACTGGGCCCCAAAACCCATTCAAATAATTAAGGCCCCTGCATAAACCCTAAATCCTAATTAAACCCTCTACTGTACCCTTCAAGAAATGCTTTGGGCTAAAGCCTCGTCAGCCACCCTCTCGAGAATGTGCCTCCTCAGCTGCTACAAGCAAAGCGTTGGAGACCTTATAAAGCTACAGGAGAGTTTATTAGCGTTTAGAGCTGCGGGTTTGGGGTTTGGGGTTTAGGCCTCAGGGTGTGCATAACGTCTTCTCGTGCTGGGTGCTTCTTTAGGAGTGGATGGCATCCGCTTATCGCGCGCTTGCATCAGCACGTAGTCCCGCCCAAACCACTTTTTGCTCTCTGCTTCACCCCAACGACAGGTCATGAGGGTGGCTGGGTCACCACAGTCAACGCATCCCGGGAGGCTTTACCCTCCCTAACATAGGGGCCTTTATAATTAGAACAGGGTTTTGGGGCCCACTGTATTATAACTATAATAAGGAACCCCCTAGAATAGTATAGGTAATTATTCAGGCCCCTTTATTACCCCATCCGTACGCTCGGCCGATGGCGGCGGTTGGAGCCTCGAGCGGGCATGTACATGGTCAGCGGCGCTCTCGGCAGTTTAGCGTTTTCTGGTGTCGGGCATCGCACTTTAAGGCTTCCATTAAAGGTTCGTTTGAGGGTTCTCGAGGAGCTCAACAGGGATCTTACAGTCTAGAAGTGTCACGCGTTCCGTTCAAGCCAGCGCGGCGCGAAACGTGTGTTGGGCGGCGCTTCCACTCAGTTGATGAACCTTGTCGGGTTGTGTCTTGCTGTAATGTCTGAACGTTCCCGAAACCCTAATCCAAACCCATAAAACCCTAGACCCGAAACCCTAAACCCTAAACCCTAAACGCGCACCCTGTCGAGGTCCTTCTCAGTGAAGGATGGACGACCCCCGTTACGACCCCTCTACGATTTGCGACCTAACTTAAAGGCACATGGGACTTACATAAGAAAGGTTATAAGTTTATAAGTAGGTTGTAATTAGGATAACCCTGCTTAAGGGACTTATAACCCCAATCACAACCTACTTACTAAGTAGCATGATCCTCTAGGTAATTCTCAAGATGGGTTCTTAAAAGGTTCTTCCAGGAGTTCCATAACACTGGTTTTCCGATCTGCGGATTCATATATTGAGATTCGAGAAAGCTTTGGGGCTGCATAATATCACAGATGTAGGGACTAGAAAGGCATGCCAAACTCATTCGGGCCTCTGGGATATAATACGGTTGACGATATAAGCCCTGCATTACCAAGGACCCTAAACTATGGAATCATGGTATGTTCCTTATTATGGGCAATGCAGGATTTATATCATCAACCGTATAGGGTTGCAGGGATTGGGGGGTCCGCATGTTGTGGTTTAGGGTTCAGGGCTGCAGGGTTTGCATCTTTGGGGGTGCAGCGCGGTCCGTCGACCTCAAGGGCAGGCTACCCTTCTTTAGGCGTCAAAAAGGTTTCGGTTTAGTTTGAGGGCCCTTCTGGGAGGGAGGTCTACTTAAAGGCCCATGGGACTTAGGAAGTAAGGTTATAAAAGGTTATAGTTAGGATAACCCCTCTTAGGGAACTTTATACCCCCAGTTGTAACCTACTTGCTAAGTCCAATCATCCTCTAAGGGTCTGAGGGGAATCCCCCAGCTCCTCAGTGATTCTTGATTCCTCTCGGTTCCCCTAGCTGCCCCATAAGTGTCCCTCGTACCCTCCGCCTTTGAACCCAGAGACTCCAATATCCCTTAGTTGACGAATATTCCTCATTAGGGATCCTACTACAATTTAAGGTATACATACAGGAATATTGGAGTCTCTGGGAACTACAACCCCTAAACTGGTGGGCTGGATACCCATAATATAGCCTAAAACAGGGTAGCCTTTCGTTATGGTAGGATAATATATGCCCACACCTACCTAGCGCGTAAGGAAGCCTTGTCAACCCGGAGCCCTGGCTCCAAAACTCCAACCGGAAGTGTTGGACCCAAAATGCCACACCCTAAACTTAATCTGCAATTCTACCCCGTCCCCCCGCCGCAAGATTCCTCAACTCTAAAACCCTAGCGCAAGGGCCTTAATAATGATCGGAGGCTCGGCGCTTCTGCAAGATATTTGTATCGGAACGATGAAGGCGGTACGGGAGTTTCCGAAAATAGGGGACCCTAATATAGTACCCTAAATAGTAGGATCCTTATTATGAGGATCCCAAAATAAAGTACTCCTAATTTTCGGACACTCCCGTAGTCTCACTTGCTCTTCCGACCTCTTTATAAGACAACCGTAGAAAACCCCACATAAGACTAATACACCCTACTAAACCCTCTACAGCTCATACAACTCTACCAAAATCCTCTGAAACTCTGCACAAGCTTCCGCTAGACCCTAACCCTGAGCCCCAAACCCTAAACCCTAAAACCACCAAACCCGAAACCGTAAACCCGCTATGAACTCTGAAAGGCCCTTAAAGGAACCCTTGTAGATCCCTTTAATGGAAGCTCTGCCCGGTGGCTGGGGCTCCCCAGAGGAGGAGCGCAGTTTGTGAAGGTGCTGGTGGAGCCACAGGGCGAACCTGAACGGCTTTTGCCGGGTTTCGGGTTGAGGGTTTAGGGGTTCTAGAAGTGCTACTTATGGGTGGTTGTCAAAATTATGGTCCCGTTTGGTACCCTAATTCGCCTCGGCCCCGGCCGAAGCGGTCAGAGGTTCCTGTTCGGATTCCCTCTCTTCCTCACCTCTAATCCCCTCCCCAGTGACCCCACCCCCTGAAAAAGTGGTCACCCCCCCCACCCCCACCCCCCCTTAAAAATGGAAACGTGTCTAAGCGGATTTTGGCTCTCTGTAGGCAGTTCCACCCAATTTTTTGTTTTCTTCCTGCTCCCCCACTTCCCTGCCGCCTTCCCCCCTCTCCCTGTTTCCGCTTCCCACCGCTTCATTATGCTCACTCCCTGCCGTGGCCCGGTTCCCTTCCCCCCGACTGCCTTCCCGCTTTCCCGATTCTTTATGCTCACTCCCTGCAGTCGGGTGTTTGGGCCAAAGGGCGCCAAGGCTTGCAACACTGTGAGAGTTTCCGACGACAGGGGACTGTAATGTAGCATCTTTACTTGTTGGGGGCCCCTAAACCCCAGCCTGGAAAATTTTCAAAGCCCGGACAATACCTGGACCCGAAAGCAGGAAACAAAAGCTTCAAGACCCCTAAAGCAAGAAAACCCCAATCTTTCAAACTAACTTGTTAGTGTAGGCAGCAGGCCGACTCTAAGCAACCATGCTTTTTAAGCTGCAGTGAAGCGCGGTGACTTTCTCTTTGTCAGCAGCACTGACATTCGCCTGTACTTCCAGGTTCAGGGCCGAGGATTTGGTTCTTGGCATCGGGGTTGAAGGTCTACATAGGGCATCCGGTTTTCAGTTCACGACACTACTGAGTTTTCATCGTGGATCATTGCGCAGGCTTCCTTGTAAACTACAGCTGGGAACTAAGCCTCTGTTTGGCGAGAATCCGCCATGCCCACCCCTGCAGCAACTTGTGAACCTCCAAACTCCTGAAGCTTTCAAGCTGCAAAACGGATTAGGATTGAGGGTTTCCCAAAGGTTTCCAAGTACCTACATAGTACAAAGAAGGTTTCTATTCGCCTCGACCCCGGCCGAAGCGGTCAGAGGTTCCTATTCGGATTCCCTCTATTCCCCACCTCTTAATCCCCTCCCCAGAGACCCACACCAAAAAGGGGCCACTGCCCCCCCCCTTTGTTTGCGTAAACCTCTAAAGGGGTAGCTCTAACAGGTACCTACAGCAATGGCTGCATGCTCATACATATACATTCCGCTGCCCATTGGCTCACAGTGGTTTTACCATATTGAGACAAGACAAGCTCTCCTTGCGTAGCAAGACAAAACAACTACTGTCCGTGTGCAGGGCGCTGCCCTTTGATCCTTAGGGAATAAACTGGTCATACACCTCCTAACAAGGAGCATTTCCTTGTGGGTGTATCGGCTCAGTTTTCTGGTAGCGGAGCCCGGAAAGGGCCGCCCGCCTCCCAAAGTCCGCTACAGCGGTCGGCCTCGCCGAACGCTTAACCAAGCGGATAAGAGGCAGCACAATGTCGAGCTCGCATAGCGAAGCCGACGACAGTTCCCAATCCTCCGGGGGATATGAGAACGAAGAGACCTCCCAAGGTCCAGCCACTTATGTCGCACAGTCATATGCAACATCTGACCGCATGCTTGCATCATTAGGCATAACGCCCAAGATCGCGCCTGCCTATGATGGCACCACCTCGTGGTTTGAGTATGAACAGTTGATTGACGACTGGTGCGACATAACAACGCTGGATGACACCAAAAGAGGTCCGTCTCTCAAGACGAGGCTCTCCGGATTGGCCGCAGTACAAAAGGAATCACTGAACCGAGAAAGGCTTGCAGCCCCAGATGGAGTAGATTACTTCAAGAAGAAGATGCGTCCATTTTTCGTGAAAGGAGAACAGTACGTTTTCCTGTGGCGTTTCCTCGGCCTATTCAAGGCATGGAAGGGCAACCAAGACTTTGTGACTTGGATTGCCAAGTTTGAGATCGTGCTACAGCGCGTGAAAAACTCATGGATGGATCTCTTACCAGAGATAGCTCTGGAGGATGCCCATCCAGATTTCATGCAAGCTGTGCAGGCAGACCAAACCTTCTTGCGCATGCAGGATGCAGCCGAGAGAGACACATATGCCGCACGCTATTTCGAAACATGGAACAAGGAACGCCTTGACAATCATCGAAGAGCGTTTCCTCTGAACGATAATCTCCTAGCTCTCCTCTTCCTAGTGCAGTCCGACCTAAATGAGATGCAACGTGAGAGGTTGGTAACAGCATTGACCAACCAAGGTCACCGAATTGAGACCTACACGTACCCTGTGGTACGGCAGACCATGTTCGATCAGTTCTCAACGACCAGAACTGGTCTGCAGGATCCCAACATTCGGCACTCTTCTCACAAGAAGGACCGCCATGGAAGGAGAGACCAACGCCGTAAACGCGGAGGTCGAAACTTCCTCATCCTCGATCAGGGTGAATACGATGGAGTCGATGGATTCTGGCTCCAAGACGAAGACACCCTTGAGGAAGGCTTTCTTGCCGCCGAGGATGAAGAAGCTGTCTTCTGGACAGTTGATGACCATGAGGCCTTCGTTGCAAGGAGATTCAAAAAGGGAAGAAGACCAAGAATGCGTCCCGGATCACCGGGAAGAGCAAAGGGTGGCAAGCGAAAAGGACGTGGCCGTTTTAGGTCATACCGCGGAAAAGGGAGAGCCAACCAGGCAGAACATGATCCAACTGATTCCAGCTATTTCGGTAAAGGTAAAGGAAAGGAAAAAGGAAAAGGTGGAAAAGGCAAAGGAAAAGGAAAGGACAAAGGAGATAAAGGAAGCTCCTTCAAAGGCGCAAAGGCAAAAGGCAAAGGTAAGGATACAGCTAAGTCTGCCTCCTTACAAGGAGACCAAACTGGATCTCCACAGGCCTATGAGAGTTCCACCGCACCGAGCTGGGATTCATGGTATGAGGACAGTTATTATACTGACTCCAGTTGGAATTATGCCGCTTATGACGATCAAACGTCTTATACATACTATGCATCACAAGCCTCACGAAGAAAAACACGGAGAAAGAAGAGAAGAAATCAAGCAGGATCATCAGGTAGAGGCACAGATCCGAGCGCGCACCAAGAACCCGTGTTCAACTCATCAGTGAGTTACGTGCCCCAGGTCTTTGAACCATCCGAGGGGCAAGGTGTTGAAACTGCAACAGCGGTGTTTCCGTTGCAGCACACCGTCCTATCTGCTCTCACAGAGCGGATCAATCTTGATAAGAACCCTACCTTTGTCATACTTGACTCAGGTTGTACTAGGGCTATGGGTTCCCGCTATGCGGTGAACAGGCTTATCAAGGCCGTGAAGCAACGTGCCCCAGGCATGATTGATTTCACTTTCTCACCTTCGAACACGAAGTTCTCTTTCGCAGATAGTGAAACAGCTCTTATCAAGGAGCGTGTAACTCTATGGTTCAACACAACTCCAAGAAGAGATACAACCATCGAGGTTCTGGATCAGGGGAGAGTTCCCATTTTGTTCTCCATCGAACAGATGAGGAATCTAAGAATGACCCTCGAGTGTAGTCCCACAGCTGACCTAGCAACGTGTGAAGCTTTCGGTTTGTACAAAACCCCCCTTCCGATTAGTACCAATAACCATTTGGTATTGGACCTTCTAGGCTTCACTTCCACCAGGAAGTATCTCCCTAAGTCAGGTACGTCGTTCAGTGCGACGGAGACTGCTCTAGGAGCTAAGAAGCCAAAGGAAGAAAGAAGATCTTATACTAAGATCCCGGAAGGTCGCTGTCCAGCCTGCGCAGGACAGAAAAAGCCTCATACGTTCCTCAAAGGTTGCGACAAAGCACCTGAAGGAGCAGCTGATCCACCACCGAAGGGCATTCCAGGTAAGAAGAAGCCTCTTCCATCTGATCCGGCAGAATCATCTGCCAAGAAACCTGATCCACCAGAACCATCTGGTGATGCTCCTGAGCCTTCCGAACCATCGGAACCATCATCAGGCTCTAGAGACAAACCTGCAGAATCATCTGCACCGCACGAACCTCCAGAAGAAGAAAGACTTGAGGTTCCACCTGCGAAGACAAAGACTCCAAAGGGTCTTAAAAACCTTCTGAAGAAAACCCGCAAATATGCGGTCAAACCTCCTGTTGAGGAGAAGTCTATGGTCCCAGGAGCTGATGACGGGACGGAGGTAAACCGCTTGAGTCAAGAGAATACCCGGCTCCTGGTACAGACTCACCTACAGGTGAAGAGATTGTCGCAGAACCATCGCCATCTCTTCCCATTGCTCTTCGCAGGATTCATGAGAAGCTTAAGGACCCTGTAGAACTCTATAAGCTTCACCTTAAGCACCGTCATATGAGTACGGATCAGTTCAAGCGACGCACGAAAGCCTTACAGATCCCAAAGGAGATATATGAGCTATATGACCAACTGGTCAAAAAGTGTTCAGCCTGTCAGGAACACGTGAGAGCTCCTTCAAGAGCGAAGATTTCCGGTTTAAGATCAGAGACTTTCGGTGATCTCACCTTCGTAGATCACGGTGAGCTTCCAATTCCCGGCAAAAATAGTCGCTTGATATTTCTTATTCTCTATGACGGAGCAACAAACCTGTTGACTTCCGAAGTAGTCCAGGATAAGGAAGAGCATACTACAATGTCGATTATGAATGACTATTTTGAGAAATTTCAGATCAACCCAAGGGTTGTAGTTGGAGATCAAGCATTCATGACTCCAAAAATGGAGGCTTATTACAATCGGCAGAATATCAAGCCTGTAGCAACAGGACCTGGAACACCATGGCCCAACAGGGCCGAAGCTGCTGTAAGATTGCTGAAGCATCAGATTAAGATCATACTTCAGATCCTGAAGGATGGTGACCCGCAGTATAACGGAATCACCATGAAGTATGGCAACCTCGTTCGACAAGCATGTTTGGCAAGAAACTCTTCGATTACCTATGGAGGAGTTACTCCTTTAGAAATGGCCTTTGGTAGGCGTCCTCGAGATGTTATAACACCAGAGAACGCTGATCCCAATCAGTTGACAGGTAATCCAACTGATACGGAAGTCACTGCGAGAGCCATTAAGGAGCTTGCCAACAGGGCTTACCAAGAGGCACGCCAATCTGATGATCTGCGCAGAGATCTTGCGGCCAGACTGTCAATGACCGAAGGACCTTTCTCTTTGGGAGATAAGGTTTTCTACTGGTCAGAGGATAAGTCTAAGATTGGATCAACTGGGTCCAAACATGGATCTTGGCTAAAAGGAAAGGTGATCTCCGAACTCGGAGGATCCATGGTAGGTGTGGATCTTGGAACACGCATCGTCCGCGTTAATATCTCAAAACTGAGGAAAAATTATGACATAACATCTGATGTGGAGATTCCTCTCGCGCCTGATGAGGAAACTCTGACGTCAGAAGGTTCTGACCACGCAAGTTGCATGGTCACCTTTGATGCTTCCCTGCAGTCGACAGACCTAACGGTTCCGCATCAAGAGTGTCACTGGCAGGTCACCAGCACTGGGAAGATTGACTTCCTAGAACTCTACGGTGGATCTCCCCGTATGAGTCACAAGGCTGCCCTGTCAGGTCTGCGAGTAGGTCAGCCAGTCGACTTGCGTAGTGGTCTAGATCTTGAGCAACCGCAAGGTCGCTCCAATCTTCTTAGGATCATCAAGGAACAAGAACCTACTATTATTGTTATGTCACCCGATCACTCTCAGTGGTCTAGCTGGTACTCACAGTGGAAGAAAGGCTCTGCCAAGAGACTTTCTGTTTTAAAATTCTGTGAATCGGTCGCAGACCACCAAATGAAGCTCGGACGTTACTTTGTTCTTGAGAACCCATACTACAGCAGGCTCTGGTCTTCACCAGAAGCAAAACGCCTGTTTTCCAACCGCAAGATCAGCTATGAGGTCTGTAACCTACAAGCCTATGGCATGAAAGATCCAAAAGGATACTATGAATCGAAATCCTCGATTTTCATGCACAACCTGCCACCGCAGGTTCTAACTCCTCTCCAGAGGCATTCTGCCAAAACGAAATCTCCAACATCTCCACCAGGAGACGAAAAGGGTATTCAAGGCTACGGTCTTAAAACGAAACTCGCACAAGTGTATCCTTATGAATTCTGTGAGACCTTTGCCTCGTGTTTGGCAAGATTCCTGAAGAGAGATACATATGCATCTCATCTTTCTTTAGTCACAGACATACTAGGATACTCTGGAGATGAATGCCTCCAGGGACTTTCGGAACTTCTTGACCAAGAGTATTCACTTTTGACAGCAAATCCTCTCAAGGATTCCAAACTCCTGCAAGATCCGAAAATCAGATCACTTGTTGCTAGAGTAAATTCCTTATCGAGTAAAACTGAATTACCATTGCATCATTCCAAACCATCACCGTCCCTTGATGCCTTGGTGTCAGACATTACTCGCCTTAGATCAAGACTCTTACCAGGGTCTGGTTTCGAACAGTGTACTCTATACAGAGGTACATTTGGAACAGTCAAAGCACTCACCAGTGTAACTGATGGCGTTCTTGTCTTCTGGAACAAGAAGAAGCCCAATTCGACTATGACGTGTTGCTTGCCGCACCAGGTTTCCTGGAATAAAGTACACCCATCAACCTTCTCGGGGGTGCTCTTCCAGATGACAGGCGGCAAGACTTCACCGTCCGTGCGAACACCGCCGGATGTTATCATGTCGGACGAAGAGGTTTCGCCGTCAGACCCGTCAGAACCCATGAGCACTAATCGCTCACGGATCACATCTGACGATGTCTCTATGCCGGAACCAGATCAGCCGATGCCTCCCGGCACGCCGCCGTCGCGTCCTCCTCCTCCCATACCTCCACCGCGACTACCGGCCGTTTCCTCCGATGAGCCCGTGGCTCCTGCTCGGGCTAAGCCTCGCGTGCATCCGCCTCCTCGCGTTCCGTCTCCTCGGCGTCTGGGGGGTGATGTGTCGCCAAGGTCTTCATCGGAAAGGAAAGTTTCGCCGCACAAACAGAAATCACCTTCACAGGTGCCGACACCAAAACCTAAACCGAAGGCACATCCACAGGGACCCATTCTTCCGTTACAACAAGATGAAGAAGATTCTGAAGAAGAACTGGTCCCGGACGACCCCGGACAACTGTCCGCTCCTCCTCACACCTCTGGTTCACCAGAACCGGAGAGCGATGCCGAGTCAGAAGACACAAGGTATTACTCTGATGAGGAAGGTGACCTGGTCGTAGATGAGAAGGACTGGATCCTTCTCACAGAAGAACAGAAACTGTGCAGTAACACAGGTTCTTTCTCCATGCCTCGGTACATGCATGGCGGACCCGTAGACATCAGAGAGGTAACATCAAGAGTGAGGTCAGACCGAACACGGTATAAACCCACCAAAAGGTTCCGATCTGACATCCGTGAAGAGTATGATCTTCTCACGGAAGAGGACAAGGCCTTATCCCTAAGTTCCCCCAGGAACTCAGCAAATCTGACCCAGAAGGCACAACGGAAGGAGGCAACCGCCAAAGAAAAGCGTGAGATGAAGAAACAGTTTGATGAAGCGAAAGCAGCAGAATATCAGAGCTGGCTAGACAATGATGTCTTTGAGCTCGTCGATACACGGAAACTCGGAAACATCCGAAATTATGTCACTGGTCGATGGGTCCTGACTCTAAAAAGAGATAAGGACGGAAACTTCCTTAAGTGCAAGGCCCGATGGGTCCTAAGAGGTTTCCAGGATCGACAAAAGGACATACAGCAAACTGATAGTCCTGCTGCGAGTCGCCCAGGTTTCCGCTTAGCGATTCAACTAGCAGCTAACAAGCTGTGGAATCTGACACACATCGACCTAAAGACTGCTTTTCTGCAGGGTGAAGCCTATGATGAGTCGAGAGACATAATCTGTCAGATTCCTCCTGAAGCAGGTTATCCTCCCTACATTGCAGCGAGGATGAAGAAACCCGCTTATGGACTTAACGATGCACCTCGAAGATGGTGGAACATCGTTGATAAGGCACTCCTGTCTTACGGCCTGGTGCCAACCCGTGCGGATCGCTGTACATATGTTCTGTATGGTAAGAAGTCTGCAACAGCAGATGCTGAGCTCAAGAAGTCTCAGCCAAAGACCATGGAATCAGCGATTGACTATCTCCTAGATCCCATAGCAGGCAACAATGCCAAGGGTAGACAGGTACATGGAGTAGTCTGTTTACATGTAGATGACCTGTGCATGGCCGGTGATGACACCTTTCGTAAGGCCGTGATTGAATCGATCAAAAAGGAGTTTGCAGTCGGTTCTGAAGACACGAACGATATTATGTTTGTAGGACAGAGATTAGTCTGGAAGGATGCTACAGCATCGGTACCAGCACATATCTCAGTAAATCAGAACCTAGCTGTTGAAGCTCTAGAGGAAATTGTTTTTGATAAGAAGCTCAACAATGAGCAACAATGCACACCACAGCAGCACACTGCTTACAGAAGTGTTTTAGGACAGATCAACTGGCTACAAAGCCGGACTCAAGCTCACATCTGTTATCGCTTCAGTCGGTGTGCGAGTAAGGCTGCCAAGCCTACTATCGGTGATATTCGAGAATTGAACAAGCTTGTTAGGATTTTGAAGTCTACTGAAGTAGAACTGCGTTTTTGGCCGCTGAAAGGAAATCTCAGAATCCTCGGTTACCCTGATGCTTCCTACAGGAACAATGATGACAAATCATCTCAGAGAGCACATGTTATTTTCCTTGCTGAAGATCGAAATCCAAAGCTAAAGGGAATGAAACAATCAGCAGCAGCTGCTTCTTCCAAGAAGAACGATTTCTCTGAATCCTCTATTAAGGAAACATCCTCGAGAGGTAGCCTGGTGGATTATGAGTCTCACAAGATTACGACAACCACAATGTCCACAACAGTGGCAGAGCTTAACGCACTGATGCGTTGCTTTGGTACTTGCCTGTTCCTCAAGGGACTTTGGGCAGATCTCTCATCAGAGACCGTACCCATACATATCAGAACAGATGCGAACAATCTTGTGACAACAGCAGGCACGACACACCTTCCAGAGCAGAAGGAAACTCACCACCTCATTCAGATGCTTCGTAAGGAATCCAACTCTGGATCTTTAGATGACCTAGCTCATGTAAGCTCGAAGTACTGCCTAGCTGATGCATTAACAAAGCACTCGGCGCAACCTGATGAGCTTATCAAGGCTCTGGAAACAGGGAACTTACCAGAAACAGACATTCATCCACCCTTCCGTGAACTTCTTCAACATAAAGCTTTCACTGTTCGGTGGATCATAGACAATCTCAAGAATGCCGCCACAGCGGTAGCCTTCCTTGGAATTGATATCTCAACAGAGATTTACCGATTATTTTACTGCCAAGGAATATGGTGGTAGTCTCGTTTGCTGGTAGCACAACCATGTGCTGGATTTTCTATTTAGACTGTTTTCCGTCTAAAAGAAAATTTGTGTCTGCGAGCTGCGTTTTCATTAAGATCGGACATGTTCATGAGAATTATATGTTCTGTATCATCCGCAGCCGCTTTCAGCCTCGAGCCTCACAGCAATCAGCCTTTCGGGCTAACCAAGCGTTCCTGATCCTGTTTGGTCATTGTGCCGTAATGAGCACACGATCAAACTTCCGTAGCCGTGATGGACACGCCCTACCCAGGGCAGTGCAGGCGTACCATGAGCGACATCCACACATGGATAGCTCGTACCCCGAGTCTCGTCGGGAAGCATCACGTCGAAACACCGAACACGGTGGACACCGAATTCACAAACGTGAGAAAAATCACGAGCCTCAATTCATCATCATGGGTCACCAACAGGTGTTCAATCCGCATCCAAGAGATCTTGCTCAATTGATCTCACGATATGGCCATGCGAGTGGAGCAAGGCTCACTCTAAACTCCAGACATGGAGTCAGGCTCTACGAAGGAGTCCTTCAAGGACCATGGGACAACAGTCCCCTTGTATACTGGGATAACAACGTCGGTAATCACGCTCGTGATCCACGCCAGTTCTGTACGATGCTTGCACATCACCTTCAGACAGGCCTCCCACCGGAGGTAGAACAATGTGTGAGCCTTGATGGATCCGGAGAATATGACTATTCCTCCTCAGTGCCAAAACTGGCAGATGTAACAGGTCTCTCACCAGAGATGTGCTTCCACATTCTTTCCAAGACCAACAGAGTCGGAAGGTGGTTGGCACACTCAACAAGACACCTTCAGAACCAGCGCCCAGATCTCTTTGCTGGCCAACACAATTATCTTCTGGACATGTTCAAGTTGGCCGATGCAGAGCTCGCACAGTATACACCACAAGAGATCGCGCTTGGTGTCCTCCTCAACACTAAGTCTAGGTTTGTGGTCACCATGGTTTATAACAAAGATGGCAAGGCCGAAACCACAGATGCCGCCGTTAACATCCCACCGGATGCAAATGTGTTGACCATGAGCAAAATTTTCCTTTCGGCAGTGGGAGGACACGGTTCACGACGAACTCTACCAAGAGCTGAAGAACCAGATCCTGAAGAAGAGAGACCAAGGTCACACATGACCATCTCAGACTTCATGGCAACGGGGAGCAATCCAGTGCAGTCCCGTGCACAGCGTCTCTCCACTAACGCGCCGAGGCCCGTCGGCATGGAGGATTTTGTTCGACAGAACAACCCTTGTTACATCATGCATGCCACGGACCTACAGGCATTATCCTCAATCCTGAGGCACGGTCTGGTACCATCAAACCTCCTAGCGCAGGTGGTTACAGCACCAGATTTCCAAGCTCTCGTGAATGAAAACAGTCGTTCCAACAGGGACACTGTTCAGTTCTCAACGCTAAACCTGGCGAATCCCAATCCGACCATGTTGCGTGCCAATAAGGCACTGCTTCTGGTATTCGATGCAAATAACGTAGTGAACGAGGTCACAAACCTGTGGCAGTCGCAAGTAGGTATGTTTGCTACACCAGATGTAGTGCATGCCCGTACTCTTAGCGCCGTATTCGCACCCTCTGAAACACTCTGGGTATCATCGCAATACGATGAGCTCAAGAGCATCGGACCATGGTGGGCAGACCATTGCTCCGAACAGATGCCGTCAGCGACTTACGAGTCGAAGAAATGGTGCGCAAATTACGGCCGAGAAATCGAATCGGCACTTCGAAAAGTGGCAAGGCGAAATCTGCCACCAGAGCCTCCCAAGGCTAGATCTTCTCACAAGAAGTCTTTTTCTCTGCCAAAGACAGAGGCTGACACAGCTCCAAACCTGGAGCAAACCGCTTCTGCAGGTGAGGTACCTCCGAAAACGGAGACTACTGCAAAGGAGATCCATCCGAGATCCAAGCTCGCCCGGCAGGCCGAGGCTGACAAGGATCCGGACAGTCTTATGGGACAGCTCTGGAACTCCGACGGCACCAGAAGCGCCACCGAAGTTCTTAAGATAACGACAGGTCACAAACCTCCAGAACCTGTTCAGGATACTTCCGCCAACGTAGTTCCTCCCAAGGAAGAATCTTCTGGAACAGAGACGGAACCTGAGGAACCGGATCCTAACCAGGATCGTGACGAAGAATCAGACGATGAGTCGGCATCAAGCGAAAAGAGCTCAAAATCTTCGTCATCCTCAGAACTCCGAGTTGATGTTAATCCGTCTCACAAGACGAACTCTGCACCTGCAGCGTCGGAGGAGAAGAAAGAATCTCCCACGGAAGAGATCACAGAGAAACTTAAGAAGGTCAAACTTGACCAACCAAAGCCTGAAGCAGAATATGTTCAGAGTTCAGACGAAGAGCCACAGAAACCAAAATCTCCTAAAAAGGAGAAGGAGAAATTCCTAGTTCTCTTCGATCCTGAAACAGAAAGTTATTATCGAGTCAACAGAAGCAAGCTCAACCTCGAATACGAGGAACCTGCTGATGAGGAAGATCTCGTAAGAGAACATGAGCGCATCAGCGCTCGACTTCGAGAAAATCGCAAGCACCGAATCTCGAAGTCATCGTCTAACCCGGCTATGCAACAGGAAATGAAAGAGAGAATCTGGGTTAGTCGATGGAATCGAAAAATCCGAAGTCCACTCATGATCAAGGATTCTGAGGCTCCTGACGAAGGGGAGTGGGACAGACCCAGAGATTCGGCATCTTCCTCCTCTGCACCTCCTACCAAGGAGAGATTTGTAGGAGTACGCAGGACAGCCATGAGTCTTAACCAAAGGCTACGGCTGATGACACGACCAGATAATCCTCTCTGCGATCTTTGCAACCAGCCTACAGGCTATTTTTGCTATTCCTGTGGTACGATTGTATGTGCAGACTGTCGACTTACCCCACAGGGTAAACAACAGAGGTGCGAGTGCATCTTGCCAATCGATTGCCTCGAGACCTCTAAAGTGTCAGCAGGAATGATCTCAGAAGAGCGTCAGGTTTTATACGAGGCCATCCTCACACATGAGGACGTAGATTTGGCAGTCCAGAAAATCAACATGTATTGCGACCACGGAAGGAATTCGTTCATGAGAGCCCATCCAGGCGTTGATCCATGTAGCTTTGATGATATTAGGAATAATCCTCCTAATACTTACACCAGCTCCACAGAGGCTCCAACCCTGGAGGAATACAAGAGCATTAACAAGGGTCACATCAATATCAAGGACTCCAGAACAAGCCACCCGGCGTCTTTTCTCTCTCTTACTGGCTACGAAGACAAACTGGTGCTCGACGCACATTACGAGATAGTGCGTAATAGGATGGCCGGTGTTAACGAAAAGAGAGAACACATAGAGGGCTCAAACCCAGACAGCGTATCACTAAGCCTAGTGGTATGCAACTGGGGAAATATGGATCGAGCGCCGGTGCCAGCAGGGAATCCCAAAAAGAAACTCATACCTGAGAAGGGATTCGATTACCACCCTCTTATTGACATGTGCTTCAACAATTCAGCACATATTACCCTCGTACTCGAGGCAGGAGCACTTGCGTCAAGGTATTCGATCGCAACCATGCGACAACATGAATACAGAGGGATGCTAATCCATTCTCCTCCCAAGGAGCCTGAGGCACCCTCAATGTATATTGGAGTCAAGGGTGACCCAACAACAGACATCTCTCTCGTCCACCACTTTTACCGGCACCGAACAATGAAGCCTAAAGCTGGTGGTCCCAAGAAGCAACTGTGGGCATGCCACGGTGCGGTATGCCGCCTCACCTTTGGGTACCACAGTACCATCAAGGAGGCAAAAGAATGGGTCCACCCATATTCCGGCCAGAGGATGACGCGAGATGAGTACATGAAGATTATCGGATATGACCCTCTCAAGGGTAAAAATCCTGACAAGGATGGACCCACTGATGGCTCTTACCTCTCACCAGAGGCGTGTCTGACACTGTCGGACCTCGACCATTCGCCGGTTCTCTGTGAATGGAACGGCCATGTCGAGGGTGATGAGCCACCAGAGGAAGACTTTGAGTCATACGCAGAGATCTTCTCACAAGAAGCATCAAACGATCTTGACGAGATGTGGTGTACAAAAGGGCCTTACAAGGTCATCACCATCGCGATCGTCCATTTCAACTCATACATGAATCATAAGGAAGAACAGAGGCGCGAACTGGTGAACGCGTTCCTCAACGAGGTTCTCCCTTTCAAACCGGATGTAATTGCGGGGGATCTCAATAATATTGCGTCGAGGCTCACCTTAAAAGGTGGAGACGTTCACCCGCGAAACGGTTTGTTTTCTATATACCTGGAGAAGAAACTTGCAGCATTCAACAGAATAGCAGGAAGGCACTCACAAGTGCGACACCTCTGCTTGAACAACTCTGACCAGCACAGACTGGCACGTGCAGATCGTCTACCGCCGGAACCGGCGAAGAAAGTTGCTGACCTCGACTGTATCAACAGTTATATCCTTGACTGGAGTAAAACGCCGCACACGGCGTCACCTAGTCCAAGGGATGCTACACCTGCCGCCGAAAGAACATACTGGGAACGAGTCTCAGATATGTGGCAGGACATGAACAGAAACAGGGATATCGATATCCGTCTGTTTGTCTCAGTCAAGCAGTACTATTCAACTTTTTCTAACCTTGACCTGTGGTTGAGTCCCTCTGACAAAGATTGGCACAGCCCTTTGGGCTTCACGATACAACCAATCCTTACAAAAGGAAAACACAACCGGTCAGATGCCCAGGTTCAGAAGATCGCTGACAAGCGACAGGCTTACAAGCAGCGTAATGCTGAATACTGGGATTACAAAGACTCATTTATGTATTCATCTGGCAACAGCTGGTACGACAGACAGCAACTACAAGGTAGCTATCACAGATATGGAAGATTCTGGGAAAGGCCACAGCCTGAACGTCCCAGCGAGCCTGAAGGCTCTCCTCCAAGAAGGAGCCAGGCATCATCGTCCTCTTCACAACAAGATCTACCAAGATCGAGATCCAGACTTCAGAGAGCCAGTCTTGTTGACAAGCTCAACATGTCTTTAGAGGAACTGGACACACTTGAGGAACAACAAGAGGAAGAACATTTGATCCGTGAGATGGAGAGTGTTATTGAAGAGCACGAACGAGAAACATCAAACCTGATGTCGGCTCAAAGAGATGAAGACGAACAGGAGGAAGAATCTTCCAGTCGCAGAAGAAGAAGGAAGTCATCGCGACCGCCGTCTGCTCCGAGCAGCAAGTCACTCCGAACAGCTGCCACAGCAGCAGGGTTGTCGAACTGGTTCGGACACCCTAATCAAGGCGGTGCAAAGGGAGAGTCTATCAAGACTGATGAACCTTCACTTCCAAACTCACTAACCAGTGAGCAAGACTTCTCCGTCTTCAGCATCGCTTGGAATGTGTTTCTGCTGCTAATGGGCCTACACTGGATGTGGAAGCAGCTCACCAGGGCTCCCATCAGATGTATGGACCGCCAACAATCAAATGCAAAAGCAGCAGCGAAACGACCACCACCATTTCTCGAACCCGAGAATGAACCACAGACGCGTGAACCTTTAGGACCCAACAGGGTCAATTCTGGAGAAACAACGGATTTGCGACATGTGTGGCACACTTCCCGAAGCGAAGTCTACCATCTTTCAGACAGCTGTTACCAGCTCAAGCAAGCAAAAGATGTTTCAAGGAAGGTGCTGTGTAAAAACTGCCTCCAGGCAGTACAAGTTGCGGAGATTCGCAGGAACGATCCTTTTCAAAGAGGTGATACACGATCACGTGGCACCGAAAGGGACATTGAACGGTTTCAAACCTATGACGATGCAAGTACTACTCCTCATATGAGGCAATTATTCAGTGATGCATTGCATTCACAAATGGCCGAAGAAGCCATGCAGATTAACTATACATCAATCCCTAAGGGATCCTCGGCAAGAGCCAGAGGTACATCTGCACTCGCAAGTGCCTCATCGTCGTCAGTGCCCAAGGCAATGCCACCAGTGCCTAACAAGGCAAACATGTCACCTCCACCTCAGACTCCTCCGCCAAAGGCGAAAGGAACAGTACCTTCAGATCCTCCGAGACCAAAAGGTCCTACCAGAAGAGGAGGTCAAAATCGGCGCATTCAACGAAAAGCAGCTAGAGAAGCCCATAACACTGGACTCTGCAACCATGCAGACGCTGCACTTGGCGAAGCCAATCAAGGCCAGGCCATTAACACTATGTGCCGAAACATGGCAGTAAGACACGTCAGCTCTATCGATGCAACGGTAGAATCAGCCGAGCAGTTTACACAACGCGTGCAACAGCACGTAGAAACATATGATGAAGAGGAACCGTGGAGCACGGAGTTTCTACCAGTCGTGGAAGTCCTATTCAGGAACTTGAGCAGCGCCGAAACAACTGTCATACATGACAATCATACGGTAACTATGCCTATTGAGAAATATCTCGACCTCCTCAGAATCGCACAATCATTGCGAAACTCTATCCAGAGAGACAAGGAGGAAAGAAAGGATCATCTTGACACCATCCAAGATACTCTATCCAGAGTGGAAAGCCTTCTAACAGCACTGAAGGACTCAAAAACAGTCTTCAATCAATTGGTCCATTCCTCACTAGAGATAGAGCGAAGACATAAAAACCTCAAAAATGTCCTTGAGATACTTTTTGACGACCAAAGCTCTGAGGAAGACCAGTCAGAATCTGACCATGAAGAAGTCCTAACTCCTTCTGCAGCACAGTACTGGAACAGCCTTCATGCCCACGCCTTCTCTCCCTCAGGAGATGAAAGTGAAAGATCATGGGCGTCCTCAGACGGACAGCTTGAAAGAAGAAGGGCCGAACGGGCAAAGGCTAAGCAGCCACAACCGGCCAAAGCCGAGGCAACTCCAATCAGCTCACAAGCTGCACCAAAGGCCGAGCCAAAGGCGACTACATCCAACCATGGATATGACACTGCAGACGCCGCCTTCACCAGGGCTGAGAAAAGATTACTCGGAATCTTTTCAAGTTCCGAAGAAGATCACTCAGACCCGGATGAACCACATCCGAACGTCTATGCTCGAGCCTATGATCCAAACCTGGATCAAAATCTGAGATAAGGAAAATCTCAGAGTTTCACAACAGTGACTCACAAGGCTCTAACAAGAGCACAGTGAAGGGCTGCATAATTCGATAGAAGAACATTACCAGACCTGATCCTGTACAGACGATCTCTCTGACCAATGTGCATGAAAGAGCTCAAAAGGAGTGATTTCAAGAGTGACTTCAACAGTGTACTTCAGTGCTATACCTAGCATAAACAATATGCTGTTTTTATCATGAGTCCAAACTCCGCAACTGTGACAGTGGGCATAATAGTATATGTGTGAATGTGCGGCCATGCTTCCGGTAAAAGAAAATTAGTGTCGGTTTGTTTGCGTAAACCTCTAAAGGGGTAGCTCTAACAGGTACCTACAGCAATGGCTGCATGCTCATACATATACATTCCGCTGCCCATTGGCTCACAGTGGTTTTACCATATTGAGCCAAGACAAGCTCTCCTTGCGTAGCAAGACAAAACAACTACTGTCCGTGTGCAGGGCGCTGCCCTTTGATCCTTAGGGAATAAACTGGTCATACACCTCCTAACAAGGAGCATTTCCTTGTGGGTGTATCGGCTCACCCCCCCCCCTTTAGGGGAGACCCCTTTAAAGGGGGCTTTAAAAGGGCTTAAATGGGGGCTTCAAGGGGGGCTTCAAGGGGGGCTTAAGCCCCCTTTGTCAGGGGGTGGGGCCCATCCTCCGCCCGTATTCGTTAACCAGCCCGCTCGTATGGCATGTGCGGGTGCCCAGCTCCCAAATGTGGGTATCGCAAAAGCTGAAACAGGGAGACAATTGTGTCCTGAAAAAAATCTGAAAAGGGAAGGGAATCCGCAAGAGCAAGGGCTAAGCAGATCCTGAAGCACCCAAATTGCAAGTACCAGAAACCTGAAGCGGCGGCCGCAGCCGCGTAAGCGGAAGCTCGCCATCGGTTCCATGGAGCACGGCATTCCCCACAGAGCACAGGCAAAGGCCCAGGGCTGAAGTCAATCAGCGCAGACTGAATCTCTGCAGTGCGTAAGCTCCCTCGCAAAGACGATTACCCGCCGATATACGAGATGGGACACCGAAGCGATCGTCACCACAGTCTCGATGTAAATCTGCACAATGCTGGTGCGCACTTGAATGCCAAATCGCACAGCCACTTGGAAGTCAGTAGCTGTAAATGACAGAGACTGCGCTGCTCCAACTGGTTTTCTGGATTTACTGGATTTAGAACTTCAAACCCAGGTTCCAAACTGGGTTATAAACGGGTTTCAATCTGGATTGCAACTTAAACCCTGGGTTTTCAAACGTTTTTTTGAAAGCTCTTTGCACGGTTTTGAAGTTGGGTTTGCGTTTTCGGCTTCAGAGTTTGCAATTTCAAAAAGCGAGACACAGCTCCCCCATTTTCGATTCTTTGTGGCGTTATCTTGGAGTGATTTCATGGGCGTTTATTCCAAATCCAATCCCAAGTTTAACGCAGATTTAAACAGGTTCAAGACGCAGGTTGAACTCAGGTTTGAAATCCAGGTTCGCCCAGGTTTGGACCCGTTTAATGAATCCAGGTTTGACCAAATCAAAACCAGGTTTCAGGTCAAACCCAGGTTCAAACCAAGTTCAAATCTGGAATCCCAGGAGGAGGAGGACCTCCGTGTGTGCTGAGTCGGAGCCTCTCTGCAGAGCCTCTGACTCTTGTTGACAAGAGTGCAAGTTCAATGCAACTGTTGATGCAGTCAGAATGCATTTTTGCAAGAACACAATTTGGTTTCAAGCTACAGTGCGAGGGTGCAAGGTTTGGCTAACGTCAGCGTCCAGTGCAGCTTGCAAATCAGGATTCGAATTTTCTTCAGCAGCCTCGTCCTCATTCTTGGGTATTTTCAAGGCTCATGTTTTTTCAGCTCGATTCTGCATGTCCAGTAAACACTGCGCCTCTTGTGGATTTGAGTCTTCTTTTTGAACAAGCTGGACTTGTCTCAGAAGCTGTCACCGTGCAAGATCGATTCTTTCCCTTTCTGTCTAAAGTGTTTTTTCGACTTGATGTTGGTTTTTTCTAACAAAACAACAGCTGCCGTGTGCAAGGCATTGCCTTATCAAAAAAAACCATAATCCAATATTCCTCCAGGAGTGGATCCAACAGGAGATACAATTGGTAAGGGAGCTGAATGGAGGCAGGCTTCAAGGCTTCGAAGCTTCGAAGGACGAAGGCGACGAAGAAAGAAGAGAACAAGAACAAAATCGCAGGGAAGAGGATGAAGGGGTGGAGCTTCGAACACTCCGTGCAGCAATAAACGAGATTGCTTCAGATTTGCACTGGCTCAGTTGTCGATCCAATAGGGTATTTCAATGTCAAGATGTTGCATTTAATTGAATGCAACTTGATTTTCGTTTTTTGAATCACAAATTCTCATTCCAAAATGAGCGATGTGGACGTAGATAATTTGTTGAGCAAGATGGGAACAATCAGAGGAGCAATCATGGACATGTGGCGCGCGCGCGTTTTACACGCTACGGGATTCCGTGTTTTCCAAGCTGTGTAGTGGTCCTTCCATCAGAGGTTCAATCAAGCCAGTTCCTTCGGACAGAACATTGGACGGATTCCGTGTTTTCTGCTGTTGTGTATTAAACATTTTGTCGCACCTTATTTTCCAAACCAAGCATGGTGATGTACTTTGCGGAAAGATCACACCGATGCTTCATGGCTGGTGTGCCAGCAGAAGAGACGAGCCCGATCATGAATGGTGTGGAGCTGAGCGACGCCAATTCCACCTGCTAATGCGCAGTAGCAACAAGCATTTCCGAAACCATTATTCCCTAAACATCTTGAAGCACGGTCAACGTGCAATCACGACGTCTCCGTTTAAGTTGCTGACAAAGCATGTGTGCAATATGGATGAGTACAGGCATGGTAACAAATCAATGAACACGAGATATTGTGGTTTGCATGTGCAACAAAGGTCGTTTGGATTACACGTGTCACCCAACTGTTGCTTGTCCTTGAAGTTCCAAGCATCCGAAGCTGTCCTAGATTCAGGCCTATCAGCCCAACGTGAGTCAAAGAAAGCATCAGGACAGCTGCGACATCGATATTACCAGTTTACGGGTTTGCCAATGCGTTCAGAGATCGAGCTTTGTTTATCTGCTGCAAGGCTTCCAGAGCCAGGAGTTCGAAGCCTTGGGCGTTATTTTGGTGATGTTCCTAGGTCCTCAGAGCAACAATTCATTACCATAAATCATGTTGACTAATAACACGGACGGGGACAGTTTAGGCCGCAGTGTGAAGCTTCCCTTCCATGTAATTCAGACCTGAAACCCGGTACTCAAATCGCCAAGCGTTTGGCCCCCTAAGTCAAGCAAGCTTTGTGGCAGGAAGTTCTGAACATATGCAGTCGTTTCCGTATGCGGTATATCTTTTTCACTGTGTGCTGCATAGCAGTCTTGAATCCAGAAGCAGTCAACCTGATAGGCTGAAACCCAGCTGACTTAACTTGCCAGTGCTGCAGTCCTAGGAAGCTTTATGAAGGTCTCTTAAACACCCGAAATGTCAGTCCAGGTATCCTGCAGCGGAGAGGTGTGAAAGCCGCAAGACGTAGTTTCCGAACATCAACTCCACAACCTATAGCCGGTGCATGCTTCCAAGCCATGCCTACGAATCAGCTGAGATTAGAGTCTTGGGCATTGGGGGGTTTGTTTCTGTAAAGCTTAAAGCGCAACCAAGTCGTCGAGCCCACCTGAAACTGACGCTCCCAACCTCAAGCTTCGAGCCCCCAGCCCATCACATGAAGGCCCAGAAGCTATTGCGGCGGCCCACGCGCTCTTCTTTTCCGGTCGCCTTGCTGCGCCACCGGCGGGCTCTTGGGCCGAGATTCGGATTCCAAACTTGGAGCTGGAGACTTTGAGATGTTAGTAGAGATTCGAGTTTGCGCAGGTTGGGCCGAGATTCGGATTCCATGTTGAGAAGTTGGTACAGATGCGAGTTTGCACAGGTTGCTTTTCGATCTTTTCATATTCGGTTTTTGGCTACTGCAACTGCTCGCGGACTGGGAGTGCTTTGTCCCGAGTTCACTTCATTCCATTCGTGCCCGACCGGCACGGTACATCTAGCTGCAACTATTATGACGACTGACCACCACGAGAACAACAAGAACTATTGCTGTCGCTACTGCCACTACGACTACCACCGCCACTACTACGATTAAATCCTCTCCCTGTACCACCCTTCACGACGGCCGTTGCCAGGATGAGGATCGTCGTGATCGTGATGATTGCCATGTTCATGTTACATGAATGATGGTGATGACTCGAACTTCATGCTGCATGATGGTGATGCATTGATGCTTTTTGTTGCTAACTATGGTGATCATGAGGAAGGTGTTGATGAGGAGGAGGATGCGCACCGAGTCGCAGATGGTAGCTTCAAAAAAACTGATAACGAGCTTGAGAGGTTTTGGTTCAGGATCAAGCTTAGTGCCCCAGTCGTTTCAAGCTGGGTGTTTAGAGTTGCGGCCATTTCTTGCCTTCTTCCCGGATACACAGATATCAGAACCCTAAACCCTAAATTTGAATCGTCCGGTCATGCGGAGCTGCGAGTCCCCTACAAAATCCTGGCACCCCAGGTGGCGCCGGAGCTTGCAGTTCCCGTGAAACCACTCCGGAGTTTACGGCAGGTTGCCGAGGCCGCGAAGGCTTCAGGGATTTTGGTGTTTAGGGTTCAGGGGTTTAGGGTTTAGGGTTAAAGGTTTAGGGTTTATGGTTAAGGGTTTAGGGTTTCGGAATATTAGGCGTCCCTTTACACCTGTCTTTAGTTATTCTAAGCACCCCGCCTTTCAGAGGGCCTTCTCTAGGGCAGCTCCCACTTCTAGAAAGGTGCCCGGGAGACCTAGTTTGGGCTTTCGGCCACAAGGGTCTGTCCTTCTCTGCGGTCTTGTGGCGTTGCTATCGTTGTTGTCTGGGATCTGTGTTCAGGCTTTGGACCAGAAGCGCAGGGGCTTTCCGCGCTCTAGGAGAATCCCGTTCTAGACGTAACGCAGCGAGGAAAACTTGCAACCGCTCCGAACCCAGGCCTTTATCTGTATGTCTTGGATGTTACTGACTCTTACTGGAGTTGGCAGTGCTTTACAGCCCCCTAAACCCTAAACCCTAAACCCTAAACCCTA